>MU837135.1:39067-59105 GCA_029603245.1 Rhizopogon salebrosus TDB-379
CACCTCCGGCACCTCAGCCATACGCGCCACCTCCCAGCCAGTCACCATATCCTCCCTCATCCCAGCCGCAAGGATACTTTCCACAGCAACCTCAGACATACACTCCAGTGCCTCCCCCTCCCCCGCAACAGCTGTATCAACAACAATCATATTTGCATCCACCTCCACCTCCACCAGCGCAAACCCCAGTCCCCCCACCCCAAACTCAAATTTCTCCATCATCGTCACCGTCACCATCACCGTCGTACTTTTCCCCACCACCTCCCCCACCGCCACTTCCTGGAAGCCAGCTAGGGACACCAGCAGCACGAGGGGAGCAACAGTCGCCTCCGATACAAGGATATCAGAACGTAGCACCAGCTGCACCACCGGCGATTGGTCTGGGTACCCCTTCGCAGGCCTCCGGGGGTCCGCAGCCCTCTACCTCTTCTGCCATACCTACTACGGTCTCGGAAGACCAAAAGAAGCACGAGGAGGAACAGCGTATCAAAGCTGAGGAGGAACGCGCCAGGGATGACGAACAACGGAGAGCGGAGGATGCTCGGAAGACTATTGAGGAGGCAGAGTTGCGAAGGCAGGAAACGGAGCAGGCGCAGCGCCGTGCTGCTGAGGAAGAGAGGAGACGGCAGGAGGAAGAGGAAGTGAGGAGGAAAGAAGCTGAGGAGCTGAAACGACGTGAGGAGGAGCGATTGGAATGGGAGGAGGAGAGGAGACAGAGAGAGGAGGAAGAGCGCCAGCGTCGAGAACAGAAGGAGCGTAGAAGAGCTGAGGAAGAACGGCGCCAGGCGGAAGAAGCCAGACTTAAGCGAGAAGAAGAAGAACGCCGGAGAATTGAAGAAGAGCGTCGCAAGCGCGAAGAGGAGGCGCGTCTGAAGCTAGAAGAGGAACGGATCAAACGAGAGGAGGAAGAGCGTCGCAAAAAGGAAGATGAGGAACGACGCAGAAGAGAAGCCAAAGAAGAAGAGGCCCGTCGGAAGCGTGCAGAAGAAGCCGAAGCTGAACGAAGATGGCAAATTGAGCTTGCTCGTATCAAGGCACGAGCTGAGCAGGAGGCTTCTGACGCTGCTTTTGCTCGTGCTCAATTCGAAGCGCAAGAGGCGGAACGTCAGAGGCAGGAGGAAGAAGATCTTGCTTTTGCGCGCCGTGCACATGAGGAGGCAGAGCGAGAGCACAGGGCTGCTGAGGAACGGCGACGGCAAGAAGAACTGGATAGTGAGCTTGCCCGTCGTGAGCAGCCGCATGAGGAGGAGATGGAACGCAAACGGAAGGAGGAGCGCAGACGACAGGTGGAAGAGGCAGACAGAGAAATGGCTAGGAAGTTGGATATGGAGCTGAATCTTGGGCCGGGGGATTCGTCTTCATCACCGGAGCTACCTCCTCGCAGAAGAGCGAGTAGTCCTCGTGCTCCTGGAGGTTGGTAGGTGAAATGGAATTCAGATATTTTACAACACGTTAGATGATAGAAAATTCGAAGTTACTGTTATGAAGAACGATGGTCAGTCATACGTCCATCGCATGACTGTAGTACTATGTTTCGTGTAAAAAATTGACGGTCCTTTACTGTAAATCTGCAGGTGACGGCTCAGTAGGCCATCGCACTCCACCTGGACCCGAATCGAATACCAATGATCAGAGGACGAACGGTATTTCGGAATCGAGAATGGACATCCAACACCAGAAATGGGTGAGCGGCACCGCTTTCCGCCAGATCTCGTCACCCAGTTTGGGTTGGAACCCCCGACATAGCCCGAACTTCCCGAAGGACTGGTTACTGGAAGACACCGAGTTAAAACAGTCAAGGAAGAACACCATCGTTAACGCTCGTTGAACGCTGGATTGCACTCCGGAACCTGGACTGAAGACACTTCCGGCGACTCAAACAGTCCCGTTGAACACAGGAACGAAGGAGTTTATAAAAACCTGGCCAGAGGTCAAATGGATGGGATAAAGCGGGATGTATGAATTTCACTCCTCGAACCTCGACGAGATCTAGGAGCGTCCGACGAGTCGAAGAAGGTGACCAACGGTTAAACATTTGTCGAACAGAGGAATGAAAGAATTTGTGAGGACCTGGCAACGGGGACCAAGCAGATTGCCGTTTCGAAAGAGACAAACCACTAATGAGAGGACCGTTAACGTTCATCGAACGCAGGAATTCCGAAGGTGTTGTAAGGACCTGGCAAGGGATTCCATGAGGCCAGGCAATTAAACAGGGTGTAGGTAACCGTTTTCAGAAAGGATGGCAGTTCACGCGATTTTTCGTTCAATTTCAGGCTTAATGAAATATTTCGAGACGACAACAAACTCGCAGAACCTGTGAAGATCCCTTCGCCCCCACCTCGTGTCGGACGCGTTCGAACTGGTTCTTTCGTCGCGCAGAAGCCACTAAGGGCGCTGATTTGGTAATGCTGTGCCTGGACCGTGAATTTCCTCATCCGAAACTACTAGTTCGCTCCTATTCTCGAACGCACTCGCGACACGCCACAGAGAGGACTCAGGTTTGGAGTAAGTGGCCCTCACTTCGTCCTTCTAACATATTCAAAGGCATCGCGACACAGACTGGCTCATTTTTGAACAACGAACTTGCTCTTGTCACCCATCCCGGCATGGAACAGAGTCTTAGGAAGGAATCGCATAGAAACTTCACCAAGAATATCCACATCAAACATTGGAAGCAGCTGCATGAGCCTGTGATACCGAAAGATTTGAGTTTGGTAATCGCAAGGCACTTCGAGTACACTCAAGAACAGGGCTGGGCACATTCTCATTACCCATACATTCCGCCAAAGCATGGAGATAATCCCGTAGGATTTGATTATGCTCGAGAACAACCTTTGGCAGAATTCTTCAACGACGTGAGTGGATTAACTTTCATCATCATAGTCGTTCAATGACACACCTGCCTAGTTTGCCGCCTTTTGTGCACGGGTGGCAGGGTTGCAGGGTGGTGGCAGAACATGGGTTTCTCAGCACAACACATTTATTGGTGGTAGGAGGAAACCAGATTTGGTACTGCTCGATCACCGTCTTCAGACATCTACGGAGAAGTGGGAACATGTGAGATCAATCTGTCAGGTAGGTTACCGAAGGTTCCTAGTCATGGTTGTGGATGCTTACCACCAGTGTCTGTGATAGGTCAGGTACAAAGATACACCAGACTTGGCCGAAGACGCGTTCGAACAACTATACGACAACACGTTCTTCATTTTCACCGCACAGGACAACCGCTTGTTCTTCATTGGCTTTACCATGTGTGGCGCCAATTTGCGTGCATACCTGTTCCATCGTGGTGGTACAGTGGAATCCAAGCCCATGTCACTGCACACCGAACCAACTATGGTAGCACAGGTGTTGATTGCCATAGCACACGCCCCATTCGACAAGATCGGTTATGATGCAACAATCACTACACCTGATTACTCCATGATGCATCCACGGTGGCGCCTAATCACTACCTACATGACAGCCGAAGAGGAGTTATCAGTGATGGACCTGCAATTACTAGTAGACACATGTCTTTTCTCCTCGCATTCTGTACAAGGTCGAGAGACACATGTCTTCGCTTGTCACCATCCCTATTACAGTAGGAATGCGTTTGATATGGATGAGAAGGGGAAGGAGAAGGAGAAGGGGCAAGTCGTGTCATATCAAGGTCAGCTCACCTTCATGTCGAAAATGTGATGCGCGCTGCAGATTGATGGCAATCCCTCTGCTAGATCCAACCCATTTGGTCGTCAAAGATTGCTGGGTAGATCGTCACGATTGCACCGATTCCTACATCCACAGTCTCCTTAAAGTACGCAATATGGAGCGCCCCCAAAAGGAGGGTAAGGAGGATCCACAGTTAGTTGAGCCTGAGGGGATCCCTGTTTATCTGGCTGGTCATGTGGACGCTGTGACAGTACTACCACCTAACGCCAATCCTGATGTTGAGGCGCCGGACAAGAACTCCAGCTACTTCCGAACCCACCTGCTGAAATCTCTGAGGATGAGAACGATGATTCACAAGCGATTTGTTTTTGAGACCTGTGGCGTCTCACTCCCTTGGTTTGCCACTAGAAAAGAGTTCATCAACGCTATCCTTGGGGCTGTACAAGGTGCGCGCGTACATTCTGCTTTGAGGTGAACAAGAACCAACTGAACTCAAGGTCACCAGAATGCTCTCGATCTCAATATCCTCCACAGGGACGTCGGCATGCCCAATGTCATGATGGAAGTGAGGGGCATCAGCGCGGAATGTGCCGTTCCCAGTAAGCTCTATTTACAGTTCTACCTAATGCTCAACTCATTTCAACCAGACCAAGGGCTGGCGCGTAAGGGCTTTCTAGGCGACTGGGGCCTTGCTATTGACCTGTCCAAGGTCAAAAGATCCGAGTTAGATGAATCTGAATTATATCTCCGTACTGTGGGTGGTGCATTCTTCCTGTTGTGTCATGTTTTCTAAAGTCTGGGCAGGGGACCTACCCTTACCTTTCCATGGAGCTCATGTTCGGTGCGGATGGGCGCGGTGTTAAGCACAGACCATGTGATGACCTAGAGTCATTCTTCTGGATTTTATGGATCATGTCTATCAACTATACTGGCCCCTTCAACGTCACTCGTGATTGGGCGGATGTTGAGCGCTTAATGGCTAACCTCATGGATGAGGGAAATTGTTATATGATCGATCTCGACGGTACCGAGTTCTCCGAGCCTCCGCCAGAAGAACGTGTGTCTACGATTCCATTGGTTTTTTTAGGCGTTGTGGGCGACACATCTTGGGCTAACAAGTTTGTTCTGAGGCCGTTTTATTATGCGGGACCAGCCGCCGCCGCCGCCGCCGCCACCACCACCACCACCACACGTACCCCCTCTGCCCCACATGCTTCTTCTTCCACATCCCAATCTAACCAAGTGTCGGCCAAAAGTGTCGCAGAGCGACTGCGCGAAGGTCTCCAGGCACAGCGGAAGTTTGTGAAGACTGTATGGGAAAACGATTTTAAGGGTGATAAGAAGGCTCGTAGGTATCGTGTGGGCGAGTTCGCTAGCCTGAACGTGCCCGCTTGGGCCAAGCCTGGTGGCCACGAGATGGAATATCGCCAGGTAGCTATGGAGAAGGCAACTCTGTCATGGGAAATGATGAAGGCTCTCACCACCCCGTACTTTGCAAACCCTACTTTCCTCGAGGGCATGGAGAAGCTCCATAATCTCTTCAAGGGTGACACCTTGTCCCACGAAGGCGAGGTCTACTGGAAGCCTCCTGATATTACTCCTACCCATAGCGATGTGATTGCTATCTTGAAAGATATGTTAGAGGGGATGACTGACGACATTGACCCTTACCCTGACGCATCGCAAATTGAAGACGGCCGCGAGCGATATCGCACATTCTTAGAAAATGGACGCTTCCCTCACTTTCTGCAGCCCGGGCCCATGGCTCCTCCAGAGAACAAGAGGAAGAGGCCTGGAAAGGTGCCAGGTAATCCAGCTACCACATCCGAGTCTGACACCACCGAGAGCATGATTACTTCTGCAAGCGTAGTCACATTTTCGAACAAGCGTGGGGTGGAGGCGTTAGGAACAATGGAATATTGTGGGAGCCCCTTGAAGGTGTCCCGTGTTGAATGACATTCTTAATCATGTTACCGCTACCCTTTCTCTTCAAGCTACACTTATACATTCTTCATCTCGAGCAATCCGAGTTCTGTAAATGACTCCGCTGTCATATCTGCGAGTCAACTGGCGCTTGAAGGTCACGGTCTGACAAACATAAATTTCCGGTTACCATTCTTTCATTGAGTACATGACTAAGCACCAGTCATGCTAGCGGCCGTGTTTATCGGACTCAGATTCTGTCTGTGACGTCCGCGTCGTCACATGCATGTCCTCGCACGCAGAATTTATTCTCTCCATGGTCAGCCTTGGTGTATTTCCTGCAATGTTAACCTGCTTCAGACCGTACCTGCACATTTGGCCTGAACTGACAAGCCGCTGCGGCCGCATTAAGTAGTGTCATCACTGCATATTTTAGATGCGCTTGGCCCCGGCCGAGTAGTAAGCATTACCAGTGTCCATTGACTCAAAATTAGTACGTGACCATGGGGGCTAATCTTGTGCTCGTGTGTGTATTAATACCTGTTCCACGAGAACTTTGGTAGACGGAGTTGTTCCGCACCATCCTTTTGTATCTGAGTCTCATGGCGTCCCAACGCTCAGTAGAACAGGGCGAAAAGGTCTCGATGAAAGAAGAGGTCAAGGACGCTCACGCGGAAAACGTTCAGCAACCAAATCTTCAACTCGATACTGGTGATGAGTATAGCAGGTTTCGTCAGAAGTGGTGGCAGCTATGGTAAGTGAGGCTACTTTGACAACCAATGGGTACGGAATGCGAACATTCAACAGGCTACCTAAGGACCCACCACCTCCAGCTCCGCCGTCTCTGGAGGATGCAGAGGTGTGCAAACCACACTTCAAGTTCCCAAATGTCTCCTAACTTGATTGTGTGTGCAGTTGACACCTTTAGCCAATGCTTCCATTTTCGCTCAACTTACCTACACCTGGATAACGGATATAATGGTGGGTTATTGAACTTTCACTCCAAATGATGGTGTCTCAAACGCGTATATCCAGGTTCTCGGGTATCAGCGTACGCTGCAAGCGTCTGATCTCTATAAAATGGATACATCCCGAGAGTCAGGCGTCCTTGCCGCCCAACTTGAAGCTGCTTGGCAGCGGCGAGTTCGGGCAGCGGCAGACTGGAATGCACGTCTTGAGAGTGGAGAGCTCAGGCCGTCTCTCTTGAAGCGTACCAGCTGGGCCTTGCGTGCAATTTCCAGCAAAGGTGACAAACAAACCACCACTTGGTACGAGCGACGTGCAGCGTTTCAGAAACGTTGGCGAGAATCAGAAGGCCGCAAACAGGCCAGCCTTACATGGGCTTTGAACGACGTCTTCTATAGAATGTTCTGGATTGGAGGTGTATTCAAGGCATGGGTTTTCCTAACGGTTGTCACTGTCATGATAAATTTGAGATGTTACTTAGGTCTTTGGCGATACAGCACAGCTCATGGGTCCCATCATCCTTCGGGTACATAATGGGTTATCTTTGGTCTTTCTAATTTCTAATGCCATTTGAACCCTACAGCAAATCATCAACTTCGCGGAGGAACGTACCGCAGCACGCATTGCTGGAGAACCTGTTCCCAATGTCGGCCGCGGCATCGGTATGGCTCTTGGCCTCTGGGTGCTTACTGTGACAGCCAGCGTCTGCACCCATCAGGTTTGTAAAGTTTTGTAGGTCTAAGATGAACCCAGCCAAACTAATGTGTTCCAAGTTCTTCTGGCGTTCGATGGCAACAGGCGTACTGGCTAGAGCTGCACTGATAACATGTATTTACGAGCGTGGAGTGAACCTCACAGGCAAAGCGCGTGTTAAACTCAGCAACTCTACTCTTGTTAACCATATTTCCACGGACGTGAGCAGGGTTGACGCGTGTGCTCAGTGGTTCGTGAGTTACAACCATAAGCATACACCCATGTCGTCGACTAATTGTATCTCATCCCTCGCTACTAGCATGCAGGTGAGTATATGAGACTCTGACTTCCAGATTTTGAGATGGCTTACTGTCATTTGAGCTTGGACTGCGCCCATCCAGGTCACAATTTGTCTAATCATTCTTCTGATCGAGGTTAGTTGTACATCATCGCGAGTTCATTCGGCTCTAATGACCACTTGAAAATCAGCTCGGCCCTTCCGCGCTTGCTGGTTTTTCGCTATTCATCCTCATCATCCCATTTCAAGAGCGGTTAATGTCGCTGCAACACCGTATGCGTTTGGAGTCAATGAAGTGGACTGATCAACGAGCCAAAGTCCTGCTAGAGGTACTCTGTATGTAACTCTTTGGAATCTGCGATGTGCGGGGATGCTGAAGACGTGCATAGCGGCCATGCGAGTAGTCAAGTACTTCTCCTACGAGGTTCCCTTCCTTCAAAGTGAGCCATGATATCAGTTACTATCAACATCACGCTCACGAATGTCGCTTAGGGATCTTCGAACTTCGAAAAAAGGAATTGTATGGTGTCCGACGCATCCTTCACTCAAGTTCGGCGAAGTAAGTTTACATGTGTGGCAGATCTGCGCGTTATTGATATTGATTCGATCAACTTCAGTTTAGCGCTCGCTACTTCACTTCCAGTTCTTGCTGCTACACTAGCCTTCGTCACATACACCCTTACGGCGCACAATTTCAACGTCGCCATCATATTCTCTTCGTTGAGTTTGTTCCAGGTAAAATTATGTGCAGCGTCATATACAGAGATGCAGCTAATCAATAAACAGATTCTCCGGCAACCCATGATGTTCATGCCCCGTGCTCTATCGGCTATCCCGGACGCATCCAGCGCGCTCCAGCGGCTTACACTCGTATTCCAAGCAGAGCTTATTTCCAAAGACACACTCGTGATAGATAAGGATCAAGATCCCGCGCTCGTAGTGGAAGACGCGACATTTGAGTGGGAGTCCTTTGAAAAAGACTCTGGTGAAGTTTTCATTTCGAAGAGGGGCGGGCGTGGTGGTGGCGGTCCAATGAAGGGCAAGGGCAAGAACGCAGAAGACAAGGCCAAAGAAGCGCCCACTCCCGGGAAGGATGTACCGCTCTTTAGGGTCAAGAATGTAGTCATGACCATCCCACGAGGGCAGCTGATCGCCATAGTCGGGCCTGTCGGAAGCGGCAAGGTGATCTCGCCGGACTAACTTCTGCAGCTCCTTACTGACCATGAAAAGTCCAGCTTGTTACAGGGCTTGATCGGGGAGATGAGAAAGGTCTCCGGACATGTTTCGTTTGGAGGTCGCGTTGGTTATTGCCCGCAGACGGCGTGGATCCAGAATGCAACTTTGGTGAGCACGGTATTACCCTTAGAAGCGTGAATAAAGAAATAATCCTATACTTTAGCGTGAGAATATCACTTTTGGCCAACCATTTGAGGAAGATAGATATTGGCAAGTTGTTGAGACTGCTTGTTTACTTCCAGATCTGCAACAGCTACCGGACGGAGATCTGACAGAGGTAAGTGGATGAACTTGACCGCACCTTGACCACACACCTCATACTCCCTCACAGATTGGAGAAAAGGGTATTAATCTCAGTGGTGGGCAAAAACAGAGAGTAAGTTTACGCCATGACTCTATCATAACGCTCAATTCCGTCTTCCCTGCAGGTTAACATCGCTCGTGCTTTGTACTATGACCCGGATATTATCATATTTGACGACCCGCTTTCAGCAGGTGAGCTTCACCATTTTATCCCACATCTACGCACTAACAAATGCCTTCCAGTGGATGCTCACGTCGGGAAGTCCTTGTTTCAAGATGCCATCGGAAGCCTGCGATCCCGTGGCATTACCGCCATATTGGTCACGCATGCGATCCACTTCCTGTCTCAAGTAGATCACATCTATACTCTGAACAACGGAACCATTACGGAAAGCGGAACATACGACGAACTGATCTCCCGCGGTGGGGACTTTGCGCGTCTGGACATGGAATTCGGTGGCCATGCGTCTGATGGGGAAGATGATGACCAAGCGGAGGAAGTCATCGCTCCGCAGAAAGGCGCCACCATCGAGGATGCGAAGCTGAAGTCAGAAAAAGCCAGAGAAAAAGCTACTGGCAGTGGTAAGCTTGAAGGTCGCTTGATCGTCAAAGAGAAGCGGTCGACGGGCTCTGTGTCTTGGAGAGGTGCGACTACGTCCATCAGCTGAGTTTCTCCCCTGAGACCGTTCCACAGTGCACTGGGCCTACTTGGTTGCGGGACGCGCTTCGATAACCGGACCTCTGGTCATTTTCTTCATGCTCGCGATGCAGGGAAGCCAGATTTTGAACTCGTATACACTCGTTTGGTGGGAGGCTAAGTCAGTTTCGGGTTATTGACGGTTATGTCCCATTTCTGACACTCTTGGACAGCAAATTCAACCAACCAAATTCGTTCTATCAAACACTGTATGGCTGTCTTGGGGTTGCCCAAGCGATCTTCACGTTCTTGCTGTAAGCTGATTCCTATCGCAGTTGGTGACATGCTCACTCCCTGCAACTCGCCTTGCTGCAGTGGTGTTGGAATGGACTTCATTTCCTTTTACGTGTCTCAAAACCTGCACCACAAGTCCGTGCGCAATGCCATTTACGCGCCAATGTCCTTTTTCGACACCACAGTGAGTGGCTGTGAAAGCATACAAACGGATGTTGATCGTGTTCCTATATAGCCCATGGGACGAATATTGAGTGTTTTTGGCAAAGATGTCGACAGTAAGCACCTCGCCAATTTATGTTATGCCTTTGCTCAAAATATTCAACCAGGCGTTGACAATCAATTAGCTTGTGAGCAGTTTATCAGCACCGCAGGGTGCAATATTACTTATGCATGATCTAGTGTCAATGAGATTGCGTACGTCAGGCCACAATGCCACTTTTCGAGACTAACTATGAGGATCCAGTTGTCCTTACGCTGAGCAGCGTTATGGGCTCTATCATTATCGTTGCGATCCTTGAACCATACTTTGGTCAGTACATAGATGCCAGGTACAGGGAGGGATATCGTTGACTCTTGTTTTAGTTATCGCTGTTGTCTTCATCCTCATTGGTTACAGCTACTTCGCTGCCTTCTATCGAGCTAGTGCCCGAGAGGTCAAGCGTCTGGGTTAGCAATATCGTGCTTCTGAACGAGAAAACCACTTATATCAACCATCAGACTCTATGCTTCGCTCTCTTCTGTATGCCCACTTTTCTGAGACCTTGACAGGACTTCCCACCATCCGAAGCTTCGGAGAAATGAAACGGTTCATTAATTCCAACAGATACTACGTCGATCTGGAGAATAGAGCTCTATACCTCGTCATTACAAACCAGAGGCAAGTAGCCACATTCTTGGCCGGTAGTGGCTGGCTTATATCTTCCCTTAGATGGCTGGCAATAAGGTTGGACTTCATGGGAGGAATGCTGGTCTTCCTTGTGAGCGTCTAGATGCTGACATACGAGTCACGCTTACCAACCTTGATAGGTTGCTATGCTCGCAGTTGTCGACGTCTCCGGGATCAATGCCGCCCAGATAGGGTTGGTCCTTACATACACCAGTGGGTCTTTTAGTACTGTCACAACATTCTAGTTAACCTTTTAGTATCAAAGCCTCTCTGTCGCAAATGTGTGGTATGGTAACCAGACAGACGGCGGAAGTCGAGGTAGGACCTTCCTTATTTTACACACCTAGGTATTCAATTCTTTTTTTGCATCAGAATTACATGAACTCGGTGGAACGATGTGAGTCGCAAATTTTATGGTATCTCCCCCATCACTTACATTTCGTAGTGGTACAGTACGTCAAAGGCGACACGATCCCTCAAGAGGCACCACATGAGATCGAAGATCGCAAGCCCCCGCCGCAATGGCCTGAACATGGTGCTGTCGAATTCAATGATGTTAAGATGTCATACAGGCCAGGCCTCCCCAATGTATTGAAGGGTATTTCGGTCAAGGTCAGGGGAGGTGAGAAGATAGGTGTTGTTGGAAGGTCAGCTTATTTTCATGGGATCCATCGTGTGTACCAATGCTATGTCCTCCCAGGACCGGTGCTGGAAAGTCGTCGCTGATGCTCGCGCTCTTCCGGATCGTTGAGCTGTCTGGCGGTTCGATCACTATCGACGGGTACGTTTGAGCGTAGCTTGCAACGAATATCATTTTTACCTTTTCCAGCATCGATATATCCACACTTGGTCTTAAAGATCTCCGCTCCAAAATTTCTATCATACCACAGGATGTTTGTAACGTTTCCTTGTATCAGCTGACACAGGACTGACCTACCAACTCGATAGCCTTTACTATTTAGCGGTTAGTATTGTTGGTCTTCACACCCTCTGAAGCTCTAACAGATCACCAGGGACTATCCGATCTAACCTGGATCCATTCTCCCGACACGGTGATGCGGAGTTATGGGATGCACTGCATCGATCATGTCTTGTTGATTCCAGCGGCCCGAAGAAAGAGTCATTGTCCAGCGATGGGGTCATGAGCGAGCAATCTTCCACCAACACTCGCCGCCATGACCTTGACAGCGTTGTCGAGAGCGAAGGAGCGAACCTCAGTGTTGGAGAGAGATCACTGCTCAGTCTCGCTCGTGCGCTGGTGAAAGATTGCAGAGTTGTCGTGCTTGACGAGGCAACGTTAGTCATGTGTTCTTCTTCTGGACGCGTGATATTGACCCCTCCCCCCCAGAGCCTCTGTTGATCTCGAGACCGATAGCAAGATCCAGCACACTATCCAGACGGAATTCAAAGACCGTACGCTACTTTGTATCGCCCGTGCGTTTTAATTCATTTTGTTCTCCGGTGCGATACTTATGATACAATGATGCGTCAGATCGACTCCGAACTATCATTTCATATGACCGGATCCTGGTCCTTAACGAAGGCCTTGTGGCAGTAGGTCTCTTTCACCGACTTTCAGTGGAAAATTCTGACATTACATCGAAGGAATTCGACACTCCATATAATCTTTTCAAGATAGACGGTGGGTTTTTCCGCACCATGTGTGAGAGGAGTAATATCTCCTTGAAAGACATAGAGACAAGTAGACTGGGTTAGATGGTGGGATTAGGGGTTGGTTTATTGATTGCTTTGTTGCTGTTCGTAGCCCGCATTCGATGTCGTATACGTACTTTCATAGATGCATACATGTTATCGGACGGACCCTTCGAGCAGAACTTCGTGGAAATGCGAAATCGTTCAGGTGTTATGGTGGTAGTGGGCGGGCCGGTCCTTCAAAGTTCCGCACATTTCAGTAATTCTCGTTTCTGCAAGATGAGCATAATTAGTCAACATGAAGTTCGAAATTATTTTGGTGAGTATACAGTATATTCAAGGCTGTTTTGAAGTATAAACTCACCCCTTTGCTCTTTACACCGGCTACCTATTTGCAGGACTTTTGTACATGGCGTCAAAGATCATGATGATAGTACCTCTGCATGCTGTTTCTTTATACTCGTGTATGCCGCATCGACATGCACGAATACAAAGAAACAGTAGAGGTATTCATTGTAAGTCGGCTACGTTGTAGCGACAGGCACAAGTTCGAGGCGGAATGAGAGAGTACTGGACTACAGTACAAGTTGCACCTTTTTATGTAGTGTGAGCTAAGGGAGTAGCGTGTTGACACAAGACAAAGAGAATGGATTCGACGGTACAAGTCCTTCAAGCTTACATCATCACAATCTTACATAAAACGATGTCTTACACAGCGTCACGGTCGCGGACCCCCACTCGAGCTGACGCGGGTGAGCCGAGCAGATAACCTTTCTTCGGTTAGAAACAAATATGCAAACTATCCAGATATTATAGTAAGAGCGAGTACAAATACATCAACCCAACAATCCTTTCACATATTTCAGTAGTTCTCGCCCCTGCAGGATGAGCGTGATCAGCGTATATTCGAGACTGTTTTGAAGTAAGTATGAACTTACCCCTTGGCTCTTTACACCGGCCACCATAGCCTCCACACCCTCAAGCTCGCTGTCCATTCCGCGCATTATTTCATCGCCCCCTCCAGGTAGTGAAAAGCGTGCCATCCGCTGCCGCTCACTCAGTCCATGTCGGAGCACAACGGTCAACACAGCACGCCACCCCTCTATTGCACCATCTTCCGATGCGTTTGCAGTAGCAGGCGAGGTAGGAGGCATGGGTGGTCTCGGCACCACCGTCGAACGAACAACGTACGGGCAATACGACCGATGTTCATTCAACACATCAAACTGCCTCTCCTTTATGGATGAACGTGATGGTGAGCTGCCAACGAGCGGCGCCGTGGCGGACTGAGATGTGAATGCCCAAAGGCCGACACGTCGTTGGCATAATGAACAGTGCAGAAGAGATGTGTCCCGTGCGCTTCGCCCGAAGTCACTCAACCGGGGCGTGCGCGCACGCATAGGTGTACCTCCTAGTTGTGAAATACTAGTGATGGGCGAAGAAGGCACCGGAACCGGCGAATCTCCCTTTCCCCATTGAAGACCGCGAGAAGCTGGAGAAGCTCTCGATATGGACGGGGATGCCGGTCTGGATAATGTCCCTATTCGGGAAAGAGATGAGGTCCGGCTGCGTTCTGAGGGTGGGGAAGGTGGAGCCAAGGACCAGCCGAAGAGGGCAGTCACAATTGCGGTATCAGATGGCTCGGGGTCTGCATCGACTTGCATTGCTGACCCATCTTCAGATTCTGGTTGTGTTTGAACAGGTTTGAGTGAGACGATTGTTGCACGAAGTGAGGAAAGCTGGGAGGCCGACTGGTGGTGCATATGAGCACTGGGTAGGGGAAAACCGTAGTTTGACTTACTAGTGGATGTTTAATGAGGACATCTGCTAACAGGGGCTCCAACGTGAGCGCATTGGATTTGATGTCCTGTGCCATGGCAATCGGTGCTTGTAGCGGCACGCGGTAAATCGAAGCTAGGAAAGGTGAGGAGGGAGTCCCGCTGCAGGCCGAAATAAAACTCACAATCACACTGCCTCGTACGCCACGGACACCCCTCTTTGTGCATCTCCACTAACTGGACGCGCTGTTTCTCAACAAGCGCATTGGCTATAGTGCGAAAGAGAAACGTTTAGTGGTATCCCTTGTCCTTGACCTACCTTCTGAACCTTACCAGCTTCTCGTGTCATACCGTCCCTCCCCGCGACAACCCATGAAACGTCGCAAATTCCGCATACTAGTCTATCTTTCCCGTCATTTATCCAACCACACTTTGCTGCAGCCACGGCGTCGATCTGGGACGGCTTGTTTGCATACGTCGACAACTTATAGGTCGACAGACGGGCCAAAAACGACTGAATAGATGACGGTCGGTAGTCTGAGGCGAGCGAAGCTGATGCTGGAGCGCTGGGATATACGAAAGACGTAGTTCCTTTGTTCTTGGAGCGGGACGCAGAGCGCGCCAAGATCGCAGCGAGGTGAGGGGCAGACTTGGAAATATCATGCTTATCCGCGGTACTGCTGAGCAAAACAGGTGTGGAAGAGGAGCGAGAGCAAGTTCAGAGATATCCAAGTCGTGAACGACGAAATTTGACTGACTCGACGGGTGGTTTTGGTTCGTTGGACTTGATGCCATACCTGGCGAGTGTGGAGTAGAGCGAGCGGGTCATGTGGGGTCGTTTGGATGGGGTCGGCCTTTGAGATGCGGACTTAACTGAGACGGCGCTGTCGAGGGTTTCGAGTGCATCATCGAGTTTGCGCTGTGACATGCTGCTCAGTAGGGATTTATGGAGACATGGGGTTCAATTCGCATACCTTGATAGCTCGGATAGATGAGATTGATGAGTTGGTCGAGCCATTTACAGAAATGACTTGCGTAGCCGTCGACATGTCGAGTCGCACGTCGAGACGGTGGTGGTTGGGTTGAGAGTGCCACTTGCAAAATGACCGGACAAGTACAGCAATCACAGCCACACCACTCCAATTGGCAAGAATATGCGTGGTTCCGGTGGTCATATATACAACAAGACGCGACAATTCTTTCGCAAATATCATCTATCATTATGAACATGAGGGTCGATCCGATCATCCTTCCCGCTGGCACTTTGTGCCTTCATCTGTCCTCTCAAACGTGCCGCCGACCGCCGCGCTCTCTCCAACGTAGCCCTCTGCTGCTCAATCTTCAAAATCTCCACCACCGTACGCGCAGCCTCCACATCATTCCGCAAATAAAACGCCTTGATAAACATCTTGTACATCGGCTTCGCGTGTTTCTCAAACGAAATAAAAGGCGGCAGCTTCGACAGCGCGAGAGATCCACCAGCGCGCAGAAGCGGGGTGTTGAAGGGTATATGAGAAGAGGAATACGTCCCCGCCGGGTATCCACCGCGTACCATGTGGTCGAAAAGTGCGCGCAGGCGCTGATGGTCGAATGCAGCCCTCCAGCTTATGAGCGCCTTGAGGACGATGTTGACAGTGATCCTATCAGGCGTGAACCCGTGGCACTTGACGAGGTCGTCAAGGAGCCCAAGGAACTTACGGACCCGTCTGCCGTTCCTCGGAACTGTACGGATAAGAACACCATGCAAAAGCGTATTGCCTAGGATCATCCGAGTTTCCGTGTCCACCTTGCTCGCAACCCGATTAAAGGCGACCTTCGCTGCATGAGTTCGCCCACCACGGATCAATCCTTGAAGAGCTCTATTGAGCACTGGGCCACTGTTCGTTGTATTCTTGAATAGTCTCCCTGCTCCCCAGAAACGGTCGGCTCGAAACGGGGCAGTTACCTCGTGACCTGGCAGAGAAACATTCGTGGATGAACGTCTACTGCCTGCCACCAAAAAA
Organism: Rhizopogon salebrosus TDB-379; assembly: GCA_029603245.1. Lineage (NCBI taxonomy): Eukaryota > Fungi > Basidiomycota > Agaricomycetes > Boletales > Rhizopogonaceae > Rhizopogon > Rhizopogon salebrosus. The sequence continues at coordinate 55,392 of MU837135.1, forward strand.
TGCGCAGCAACCATACGACGTAATTTGGCAGCAGATTCAACACGTGCGTCAAAACAAATTCTTTGCATTCGCAACGCGCAACGAAATTGCTTTCGGCACATAAAGAGGCGGGTGAGCCGCAGCAGGAACGAGGGTTGAAAGAACGTCGGCTGGAGTTTAAGGATGTTAGCAATAATAGCCGTAGACGGGTACCCATTGCCGTGCGCGCATAGCTCGAAAAGAAGCAGCTGAAGATGTCCGCGGAAGTGACTGGGAGGAAGGGATGTCGCGTAGAAGTTGCGCAGGAAAATGCCAAGGTCAACAAAAAGATCAGCATTGTATCGTTGGACCCTAGTCTCCTTAAGGTCACGAGCAATACTACTCAGGATGCCTCCTAATTGTTCCCGGGAGAATCGTTCGTCCCTCAGAAAATGTGCAGCATGGGGAGGCGGGAGTCTTCTGGCAAGGGCATATACAGTATCGACGTCAACGTCGCTTCCACTGCCAACCGCAATAGTGTACAACATGCGGGCGAGCTCGACGTCACGATGAATAAGCTCCTTGACAACCGCAGACCACATAACACTTCGGTGCTGCACTTCAGTCGAGAAGGAACTCAAGGTCCCCATGACCAACCCCTCTCTACACCCTTGGATTTGCACCAACGCAGCAAGATGCATCGCTGTCATAGCTGCCAATTGCGGCGCATCCACGGCGTCCGTAAAGTCGCCATTCCAAAGCCCCAAGGCTTTGCTTGATTCCAGACAGATCGCAAATAGCTTCATATCCGCTACTGCACCAGCCAGGCGAAAAAGGGAAGTCGCAACAGCACGTGAAATGAGGGTGGAGTGGGATCCACTACGCACGATGTGCAACCAGGAGTCCTGGAGAGATCGTACCATCTCCCGAACTCGTCCGCGGAGAGCAAGGTCACGCAGGAGAGCTGGGCCCGAGGATTGGGTGACCTTTTCGAGAATGGCAAGGCCAAACAGGATCTTCCACATGGATACACCTGGGTCTGGGGGATGATCGAGCGATGAAATGGGAATTCCATTGCCTTCGCAGTTGTGCAACAGGCAGCAAATAAGTATATTGCTCTGCTGCTGGACTATTGGAACGTTGGATGAAAAGGCCTCGTGCAATAAATCCGTGATGGCTCCTCCATGAAGGGTGCTACTTGGTGTGGGCAATGGAAATGCCGAAAGAGTAGCTGCCAAGGTGGTAACATCGATAGGTACAGCTGGAATAGGAAGACCCGTAGCATCCCCGCAGCGTAACGGAGGAGTGACTCGGAATGAAATGGCTGCTAGAATGGATCCAAGAAGCGTAGCATCTGCGTCATGAATGACGTCCCATAGCACTTTCAATACTTTCGTATGAAGAAACGGATGAGTGCGAATGATGGATGACATCGCATCAACCGCCCACCGCCTGTGACTGGGATCTATGCTTGACAAAAGTGTTGTCAGATAGGGAACATGAACCTCTGAATCAAAGACGTGTCGAGAAAAGTGGAGATATTGACGCCGGGCGCGGAATAGAGAGCGACTAAATGCAGGCGTATCTGTTCAAAGTAATCAGAACATAATTCCTAATGAGTGTAATCAATTGTCTCACTGCGGCGCAGGCCCTCTTCACAGGGAGGAAGGCTTGCTAACTCAGCCAGCATCATCCAATACCTATCAGAATGCGCCAGTGTTATGTTCCTCTGCTCCTTATATGATACAATCTCCTTAACAAATGCCCAGTAGTCGCGTACTACAGGGCCGCCTCTGACACGGGAAAGGAATGAACTAGTATATACACATGTGTTTGATGGGTCGACAGACAAGGATCCAAAAAGAGCAATTAAAGTGCTAAGCATTCCCGAGTCGAGCTGCGACAACTGGCCCCGTGCTTTGGCGGAGATATAAAGTGAACGAATAGTATTGGGTGTCGGCCTCCTGGAAGGGTCCGGAAGGATGCCGGGGGACGTCAGGATATCTTGGAGAGCACTTATGGCGCGAGTACTAGAGTCCCGATTACGGGAATTGGACAAGCCACGTTCTTGAGCATCCGACGTCGCGTGACCTCCCGTGTGCTGCAACATCTGGATCCCCGTAATGAGGGTTGTATGAACATAGCCGTCGACACCCTCGGAGTCCTCGACATCACAGCCATAGTCAGGCGTGTTTCCTGGACTATGCTCTATCTGGATGTGTGTTGTTTCAGCCAAGGAACATGAGTCACCGCAGGTATTTGTGCTCCGGGAATGCGCCAAGCTTTCCTGGACATAGGTGCTAGCAGAAGACAGCAGTCTACAAACGACGGTCAGAACTCCACGCGTTAGTGAGAAGACATAACAAACCTGGTTCCTTGAACTCCATCGACACGGCCCAGCACTCGGACGGTCGACAGACACCATCGCAACATTCCATTGCATGGACGAATGCGGAACAGGTCGCGTTACAAGCCCGCGGACGCGACCGAGGTTGGTGCTTTAGTCGACAGGAAGAGTTGATTTATTGAAAAATTTCCCTTTAGCCGATCCGTCGTCGCCACGCCCCCACCAATTTGCGAACTGGAACGCATGCAAGTCGTGTCAACCGGTTGGTGCAAACGGGATTTTCCGACGGACTTGAAACCTTGTTTATGAACTGTACATACGGCGATTGCCGAGTGTGTCGAAACCTTAGCCGGGTGCACACATATTCACATCAATCCTCATCCATAGTCGGTCGCCTTGAAAAATCCATTGACACGCTGCTGGTGCGTAGTGCGTGAGCAGGAGATGTGAGATGACTGACAGTCTCGTAGAGGTCAATCGGGAGGCACTGATAATCTCTAAAATCCATATTCTCGTGTATTCTTGTGAGTAACTTAGCATATCACCCTGTCAAATATCTTAACGCGTAGGGTGCCAGAACTCACAATGGGTGCCACTCGCGCGCAAAAGGAAGTTTACTTCACCAAACTCAAGGAGCTCATCTCCAAGTACCGTATGTTTGAAATTTTCCGATTTGTTTAACAGCCTTGGTTTAATGATATCCATACAGCCTCCATCTTCATCGTCAACGTCGACAATGTTAGCTCCAACCAGATGCACCAGATTCGTGTTGCTCTCCGTGGCAAAGGTGTCGTCTTGATGGGCAAGAACACCATGGTTCGCCGTGCCCTCCGCACAATCCTTGCGGAAAACCCCCAGTTCGAGCGTCTTCTTCCTCACGTCAGGGGCAACATCGGCTTCGTCTTCACCTCAGATGACCTCAAGGAGATCAGGGACATCATCGTCGCCAACAAGATCGCCGCCCCCGCTCGTGCAGGTGCTTATGCCCCCAAGGATGTGTTCGTCCCCGCCGGTAACACCGGTATGGAGCCCGGAAAGACCTCCTTCTTCCAGGCCCTCGGTATCCCCACTAAGATCGCTCGTGGTACCATTGAAATCTCGTCAGAGGTCCAAGTCGTTACCGCCGGTAGTCGTGTCGGCTCGTCCGAGGCCACTCTCCTCAACATGTTGAACATTTCACCCTTCACGTACGGTATGACTGTCGTCCAGATCTTCGACGCTGGCAACGCATTCGAGCCCGCCGTCCTCGATGTTGACGAGTCTCTCTTGATTGACCGCTTCTTGTCCGGTATCACCTCTATTGCTGCCATCTCATTGGCGCTCAACTACCCCACCATTGTCTCCGTCACGCACTCGCTTGTCAACTCGTACAAGAACCTCATCGCAGTGTGCTTAGCTACTGACTACAC
>MU837135.1:83776-105663 GCA_029603245.1 Rhizopogon salebrosus TDB-379
CGAGGCCGCACCCGCTGCTGCTGAGGCCGCTGCTGAGGAGAAGGCTGAGGAGAAGGAGGAGTCTGACGACGACATGGTACGTTACTCGCGATTCGTAAAAATCAAAAATTGTGCTTACGCTGTAGTCTACAGGGTTTCGGTCTCTTCGACTAGACTGCAGTCACTGTCATGTTACTTACTCTCACGCACATCATCTAATGGCATCTGATGAGCAACCAATCCTTCCTACAGTTGTCAGAGATCTTAACGTGCGAAACTATCTCCACATCGATTCCCGGATTTGATTGCGCATTACAATCCGCGTCATAATCAAGAGTAAAATGCATTGCCATTGTTGACTGGCCACTCCAAATTGTCCCCGTGTCAGGCCGGATTCGAGTAGGCAGGTGGAAACCATGCACGAAATGTGCCCTGAGTTTCACATGACGAGCCTGCAAACATGATATCATTGTAAGCGTAAGAGTGGCGCGCTGATTTCAAACCTGATAAACAATGCGGGGCGCACATTCGTGCTGCATGCACTTAAGATCAGAAAAATTATAAGCTCTTCTCTCCCCTTTCGTCGCACCGCGTTTTATCGATGTTTGCGGATAGCAGAAATGGTAAACATGGATGTAAGCGCGTGAGGAGAAGAATCGCCAAATTGAGTGATGCTGGGACAAATGGACCCCATACGTGGACGTCGGGTGGACCGCTGGACCTTAATGTTGGGGGCTTCCCAGACATTTTTTGGAGAAAACGATGACGATCATGACGAAGTCTTCGACTCGGAGCCAGGGACTCTAATACACGTAGAAAAGGCATCCGACTACGGTATTAATCCTCTACTGCCAGCGATCTACCGACTTTTCACGATAGGACTTTGATCAGACAAACGTTTGCCAGCCTACTCGCCACCGTCTCCCATCATTCCGTCTCGCATTCTTTGGAAGGAGATCCGATATTACCCTTATTCGGCCTCTCCTGCATATTTTTCATAGATATCCGCCTTACCCTATATATTTCATTCATCTCCACGTAATGGTTCCCTCCATCTTCCCTCAGATAATGTCGTCCGACCCAAGCTTTGCAGACATGCAAGGCAAACATCTCATAGTCGTAGCCAACCGTCTTCCCATCACAATTACGCAAGATGCTTCCGGCGAATACCATTTCAAGATGTCTTCAGGAGGGCTGGTGTCCGCCCTCTCCGGTTTCAAAAAATCACTCAGTTTTACCTGGATTGGTTGGCCGGGTTTCTACATTCCTCCGAAGGACCGAGCCTATGTCGACAAACGTCTCAAGGATGAGTACTCATGTCAAGCTGTATACCTTGACGATGATGTTGCCGAGGGTCACTACAACGGCTTCTCCAACTCGATATTGTGGCCGCTATTCCATTACCATCCTGGCGAAATGAATTTTGACGAGGAGAACTGGCTGATGTACCGTCAGGCCAACTTCCGCTTCGCGGAGACAGTACATTCCCAGATCACACCCGGCAGCATGGTATGGGTGCAGGACTATCATTTGATGCTCCTGCCCATGATACTGCGCGGGCTCGTGGATGGGTCGTCTGCAGGGGAGAGCCAGAGGGCACAGCTGGATAAAATCTCAGAGGGTATCGATGAGGAATTCACCACCTCTTCCGAGAGAATACCAGACGTCAAAATAGGGTTCTTTTTGCACACACCGTTCCCTAGTAGCGAAATTTATAGGTAAGTGATATTCCTTTATTCGCCAAGCCACCACATCTGACCCTGCGTCAGGATCCTTCCTGTGCGCCGTGAAATCCTCTGGGGTATCCTATTCTGCGATCTCATCGGTTTCCACACGTACGACTACGCTCGTCATTTCCTTTCTTCTTGCACTCGCATTCTAGGCTTGCCCACGATGCCCAACGGCGTTGAGTTTGAGGGTCGCTTAGCTCACGTCGGGACATTTCCTATTGGGATCGAACCTTCTTCATTCATCAATGTATGTATCACGACGTAAAATGACAGGAGACATTGACGTTAAACAGCATGCAGAATCTGGAGAAGGGATCCGTTAAATCTCGCATAGCTCAACTGGAACAGCGTTTCAACGGAGTCAAAGTCATCGTTGGCGTTGATCGTCTCGATTACATCAAAGGTGTTCCTCAGAAACTGCATGCGCTCGAACTTTTTTTGACGCAGCACCCTGAGTGGATCGGCAAGGTTAGTCTCGGTGTTTTTTTTCTTTGTGATTGTGCTTAGTTGACTTACTGGCCTGGGCCCATCAGGTCGTGTTGGTTCAGCTTGCCGTGCCATCAAGACAGGATGTCGAAGATTACCAAAACCTGCGATCGACGGTAAATGAACTTGTTGGGCGCATTAACGGTCGTTTTGGTACAGTCGAGTTCATGCCGATACACTTCATGCACAAGAGTCTGGCCTTCGACGAACTATGCGCTCTATACGCCATCAGTGATGTCTGTCTGGTGACTAGTACTCGAGATGGAATGAACTTGGTAAATCCTCTTAGTTCTCTCACTACGTGTGAATTCTGACGTCATTCGTTCATGCAGGTTTCGTACGAGTACATCGCTTGCCAACAAGCCCGTCAGGGCGTCATGATTCTTTCCGAATTTGCCGGAGCCGCTCAAAGTCTTAACGGATCCATTGTCGTTAACCCATGGGATTCCCAAAAAGTAGCCGACGCCATCCACGAAGCTGTCACGATGGATACAGAGACGCGTGCTGAGAACCACCGCAAGCTCTTCAAATACGTCAACAAATACTCCGCGGCCTTCTGGGGAAGCAGCTTCATCAGGGAAATGAGCAAGCTGAAGCAAGACGATGTAAACACGGAGGGCCAAGCCGAGTTGACGCAGAAGAAGGACGAAGGCCCAGGTAGCGAAATTGTTAGCGGACAAGCCTCTACAGCGCAGGCGGTAAGCCCAGATGCGTGATCATCTGGAAGGCAAGTAACTTCTCTATAGGCACGGATAATTGCATTTCATGCCTGGCACTCCGTTTGGGGGGTCGTTCGTTGGCTTTTCCTTATGGTTATTCCATATCTACGTAGGTTTTCTAGAACATAGATGCGTTTGTATATTTCGTCGATAATGGAGAATAGTAGAAAACATGAGGTTAACACGTGTTTGCTGCACCCGCGTATTTCGTTTTGCCCACTTTCGAGTCATGAAGGATTGCCAGCGTAGTAGAGGAGCATCACGTCCTTGGCCGCAGTTCACCCAGGAATTCATCGTATTTTTATTCAAGGTTTGGCTGCGGAAGACTACGGTCAACTTTTGCCATAGACCTTCGAGAGAGAAGCATATACGTAAATAAGTGCCTCTCGTAGATCTTCTGGGAATGGAGAGAGAACCTTGGCCATCGACGACTTTTACTTTTCGTGGCGCAGGGTTACTTAGACTCGTTCGAAACTTACCTCCCGACTGGTCTCGTGCGTGCCGAAAAACCCTCTAATCACAGATCGACACCAAACAAGGCGCAAGGCCTGGAATGAACACCCTCATTCTGCTCGGGTGACTCATGTCGATGATCGCAGTGCTCTCGAGGTGCACATTTGCGGTCATGTCAAGGCATCAATGATCATCGAGCAAGAATGCACCACACAACAACTGATGGATGCTGAGTCGATTGCATGCGCTTTCATACCCTGGACACTCCTCTACATCGTGCTACTCAGTGGAACAGGGTTCCAACTCAAGATTCAGTAGTGGTGTATTTGTTTTCGATCCCATCGCACAACAATGTACTAGCCGTGGGTCCTGGGACATGTCTGTCAGCGCACCGCAAGGTGTTACATTGACCTGATCGATTGGGTTGGGAAATACAACCCTTCAGCGCAGCTCCCTTGTCAGATGGGCTCAATTAACGAGCATTGGGCGTGTCCCATGATATTTTTGTCGCCCACATCGCACAACGCCCATGAGTAAGTCCCACAGGCTCATGAACAAGTCGCCAGTCAAAAAGGCTATGCAATTGCTCCCAAAGATACGGACAAAAGAGTGTTAGGACATCGGGGTGCGGCTGCCGCCTTTTACTATCAGTAGTTATCACTCGCTCATGCGAAACATTATGAGTTGTTTGTAATCATAAATCACTGAGTGCTAAACAGGGGAGACGTTTCCAGAGCAGGGAATGCCAAGGGTTCATTTATAGAACAATTATAGGTTTCCTTGCACGCCCAGCATGATGACGCGATGAGCAGGCGCACGGGCTCCATTGTGGTAGTCATATCCGGACACGTATAGAGCCGTCATTGTCTCTGCATACCCATGCGTGCACCACAGACGTCTAGTAACGTAGCGCGCCGAGCACTAATCGAACACGGTGAAACTTCTATAGGATTTTGCAGCCTTCCGCGAAGGTTATCGATCCCTGATCGAATGAGCATCATGTTAGCCAGACGTGAGGGATGCGGAAGACGCGCGCACCTCTACTATACAATCGACGCACGAGAATCGGCCACAGTCCAACAGAGTCCAACGTGTACTTCCTACTTCCTGTGCTAGTCCCGGTTACCGCACTAAGCCATTTGTGCCGTTACGTGTGCGACGTGTGTCTTCATGTCCGCTCTCGGTGGGTTGATGATCCCAACGACACCGACTCGAGTCTCATGAAGGGCAGTACATTACAACCTGATGAATGATTCACTTCCCTGGATAACATGAACAATAATATCATTGTTCATCACGTCGTAGGCATCTACCATATGCGCACGACTGTCCAACAAGTTATCGATATCACCGATGTTGCACCGACGGCGTGATTTTATGGTATATCAGCAGGTCATTTGACGGTGCGCTATCTTGTGCAGTAAATCAGCAGCCGTCCCGACAAGGTAACATATGGCGACATTCCCCTGTCAGCCAGGGTTCTATTTTACGCTATCGATGGTCAAGTTCTGTGTTGAAGCCCAGATTCCTATCCGAGCCAGACGTGCCATTGGCTTGGGTTTACAACAACCCTTGACTCGCATACGTTGATTGAAGTCATGGTCATCTGGTGATGTGACATCATGATCGTGCCTGCCAACTGTCCTTTTGCTTCCCTGTGGTTGGTAGAAGTTTCTCGTCGAAAGTTCATATATGATGGGGATTGAACGCACCTGGACATTGGATATGCATACTATGATAATGGAACACGCTTCGGCGCTTTGCGAGAACTCGATGTTTCTGTTCGATGATATCGGCATTCAACACGATAGGGCAATTTAAATCTCGGAGGCTTCCTTGGAAAGACAACCAGCGCCGCTTGCTGCGCAATGACTATGGAGTTTCCTCTTTAGGAAACGGAAGCCTACGGAAGGCGCTGGCACTTTCAGTCTTCTCGTTTGCCCTTCGACCATTTTGCTACAGCAAGTTCCCCCGAAATAAAAACTACCATAACCCTCCATATTGAAGAAACAGGGACGAGCCGTCAGTATCATCAACCGGGTCGGTTTGTTGTCTGTATACGGTACCGCCTTGCGTCGGATCAATCTCGTTCGCATTCTATGGCGCGCGGAAGTTTTCATGAAACAACCTAGTAGTCCCCAGATATCAAATATTCGTTGCCAGTCACTCAATAAGCACTAACGCCACTTGGATATTTAATTGTAGATCTGACTTGCGGCCGGTGATCAGGTATCGCTGAAAACATCAGATCCTCATCAGAGGTATCTTGCATCACTCTTACCATCCTTATAAGACACCTAGCGGCTGAGGGTGCCCGTGGTACTCGGGGCGCAGATGCCTGTTACGGTGCCGTTCTTGCTACGGTGGTTGGCAGAGGCCAAGGGGAGACTGTAATGAGGTTTTCTTCGTTGTCAGAGTACGCTGACAATATGATATGTTCGGCTCGCTTGACCGGTATTTCGAGAATTTTGAAGGCAGTTTCCGGGCTTCGTGGGTCGGCGCGTGGTAGTGGGTTCGGCATTATCATAATATCATTTGCCTAATATGATGACCAAGTGGGCAATCATGATTCATCGCAAAACATGCACATGTATGATATTGATATCTCACTGCTGGACGCATCGTCAGGGGTAGACAGCTATGACGCATTCGCACCATCTGTGTCACTGTGCAATGTTCTGAGAACTTCCATCATAATTGGTCATTGCAGGCGTGATTCTCCTAGTGATTGTGAAGGTAAAAGTCAAACGCACGCGCGTTTTAGCCCCTCTTGTGCCTAATAATAGGATATGACCAAGTTCTGCGTATGTAGGTGATACTGGAAATGAAAGTCCGCGATTAAAAAACGAGGCTTGCGTCCCCTGAGTGGGCACAAGACACGTTTTCAAATAGCTTTCAGATACTAGCAAACGTACTTTCCGTTGCCGAAACATGCCAGATAAAATCAGATACGTACCAAATTGGGACGACAGTGTTAATTTCAATTCGTGTCCCAAAAAAAGCTTGGCGGAGGGGTGCTGCGTCAGAATTCCTGATAGAAAATGGCGGAGGTGAGTGTGAGGGTGGAACATTCCAGTGGGCGGTATTATGAAGTCGGATTCCCCTGACTAAGGAAGTATAGGCGCGCCAAGGAAGTCTGGGGAAGCTGAGCCACATTGGTGCATGTGAAGAAGCTGAGAATCCGGAGTGCTTTGGCGGTGGGGTTTGATGGTCTCGTAAGATAGTGTAATTTCTGGGATTGAGAAGAGGTCGATTTAAAGATGAAGGTCCGGTGGTGGAGGCAGAGGATCGATGATGACGTCGTTGTCCTCGGAAAACATGCTGAAGCCTGAATTGTCCGTGGGATGATCGTTTATTGGTGTGCAAGGTGACATAAGAAAAGGAGATACATAAGGTAATGATAATCGAAAGCATGGGGGCCTTGCGCAGGGTTCAATTATGAGCGTTAGTTTAGCGAAGCATCGATATGAAGAAAGAACAAGCATTGAAGATGAGAAGGGGGGATGTTGGGATGTTGGGAATTCAAATGTCCAAGTCATTGCTCGGCGGAATGATGATGCGCTCAGTCTTGGTAATTGGGAGGCACCGGGATGTGTGGCCGGTTGAAGGCTGTAAATGCTTGAGCGGCTTGGTTGCGGGATTCGGGAAGCGTGGGAGGAGTCGTGTTGTTTAACATTGGGAATGGCTAGAAAAGGAAGAAGATCTGCATCAATGGAAAGACATCATTGCTCGGCGCTGAGGCGACTAAGATGCTCAGGTCGACTCTAAGTCACTTGTAGTCTGTGGAAAGGTGGTTTTGTTATTACTTTGGTCAAGGCAGTGAACACACCGTCACCGTGCCTTGGATCTTCACTCGAAGATCGGAAATTCTACGCAGAACGCACAGCCTCGTGACCGCCTTATAAGGTTTGTTTCTACCTTGTCAGTTGGAACTTTTCCCCCTCGACTCAGACATTCATGGCGGACGGGGCAAACAACATCCCGGAAATCGTCACAACAGATTTATCCTCAATTCCGACTTTAAATGTCCGCCATAGCAACGTTTCTCCTCCCCCCTCCCGTCCGAGCACTCCCCCTTCTGCCCCTCGTCCACAAGGTGATTCCACCTTACTGTCTCCTTACCCACGGATACAAGGGCGCGCATCCCTGGACTCTCGTTCATATTCCCCGTCTCCAACTGTAGTTTCCTCCAATGACGGGGCATCTTCTTTGAACATTCCCCCTCCTTCCCCCACTTTGTCCACCCAGTCTTCTGTCCATTTTGCCACCTCTCTGTCCCTTCGTGAAAACAAGCCGGATGAGCGTAGCGGCTATTCATCCTTGCACCTTATTACTCCACCAACGGATAGGGTCTCTACCCATCATCGCAAGGCTAGTAATGCCACTTTCACTAGTTCTCATGAGGGTCACAGCAGTTTTGACGACACTGAACCCGACCACGGCAGTGGCGGATATGGAATGGTATCTCTTCAACCCGTTAGGTCGGATCCCGCTAGCACAGTTGCTTCTCACACATATACGCACGTCGATACTGCATCTGACCGCTCAAGGTCCCACCATGCCAAATCCGATCCCGGAATTTCTGACGAGAATGTCGTGGCTGGTGGTTCACCACCTGACGTCAATGGTGTCTCAGACAGTTCATCCAGCCGAAAATCGGACCAAGAGAACGGTGTCATTTCGAAAGTCGAGCTTGTTCAGGATGAACCAGTCAACCCTCACCCTTTCCAATTTAAACCGTCTGAATTGGCCAGTCTTCTAGACCCGAAGAATCTCGAGGCGCTCAAGAATCTTCGAGGTATCGAGGGCCTTCTGGAGGGCCTTGGCACTCATCCTACACGAGGTTTGACGATACGTGGTCGTGGGTCATCTGACAGTAAACGAGGGGCTGGAGTAGGTGCTTCACAAAGACACGACCGGGTGGACGAGCATCCTCTGTCGACTATCTCAGTGACTGCACCGCATAACGTATCTGAGGACGGCATCTTCGACCAGAATTCCAATCCTCATTTGGCGTCGCTCGAAGAACGGCGACGCGTTTTTGGAGAGAATGTTCTACCACAGCGAACAAGCAAAAGTTTACTAGCTCTAATGTGGCTCGCGCTAAAAGATAAAGTCCTAGTGCGCCTTTTTCTTAATCGGGTCAAACTTTATCTTCATTTACTTTGTATCAAGGTCCTGCTATCTATCGCGGCGGTTGTTTCTTTGGCGCTTGGGCTCTTTCAAGATTTCGGAACCACTCTCCCTAGCGGTGAACCACCTGTTGATTGGGTGGAGGGTGTTGCGATCATGATCGCAGTCCTGATCGTGGTAAGTCGTGTCGCCCTCAACTATAGATCTCACATAACGGTCAACTTTCACAGGTTGTCGTTGGGTCATTGAATGACTGGCAAAAGGAACGGCAGTTTAAGGCTCTCAATGAGAAGAAGGAAGAACGTGGGGTCAAGGTCATCCGCAACGGCGTGGAACATCTCATTGATGTCAAGGTATATTTAATTTTAATTTAACTTGAGCACTGTTCCATGATCACCTTTCGTTACATTCAACAGGAGGTTGCGGTTGGTGACGTGGCGTTATTGGAACCCGGAGAAATTGTCCCCTGCGACGGCATCTTCTTATCTGGGCACAACGTCAAGTGCGACGAATCAGCAGCAACTGGCGAGTCGGACGCTATTAAGAAGGCGTCCTACAACGACTGCCTAGCGTTGAGGGCACTGAGCGGCGTGCATGCTGAAGGTGACGCCCTCGGAGGGGAGCGGCATGACAACGCGCAGCACGTATCTGCGCACACGGATTGTTTTGTCGTCAGTGGTAGTAAGGTTCTGGAAGGTGTCGGCAGCTATGTTGTCGTCGCCGTTGGCACGAAGAGCTTCAATGGCAGGATCATGATGGGTGCGAGTCTCTATTCTTAGCACCCCGAACAATCGCACTCAATTCCGTTAGCTCTTCGGACGGATGCGGAGAACACTCCGTTACAACTGAAGCTCAACGTTCTCGCGGAGCTAATCGCCAAGATCGGAAGTATCGCTGGCATTATTCTCTTCTCATCGTTGATGATTCGGTTCGTCGTGCAACTCGCTACAGGCGAGCCCGCCAGGTACGCATTTCAGGTATAGTTATTACATGGTTCGATTTATTAACTTGCCACAGGAATGCCAATCAAAATGGCATGGCATTTGTACAAATTCTCATTATCTCGGTCACCTTGGTCGTCGTCGCTGTCCCGGAGGGTACGTTCTATTTTGATGTCGGACTTGTTACTTGTTGACAAGCATTGTCTTAGGACTGCCATTGGCCGTCACTCTCGCACTAGCCTTTGCTACCAAGAGAATGACGAACGAAAATCTCCTGGTGCGCGTCTTGGGTTCATGCGAGACGATGGCGAACGCTTCCGTTATCTGCACCGATAAGACTGGCACGCTGACTCGCAACGTGATGTCTGTCGTCGCGGGTTCAATTGGGATTCATGCGAAGTTCGTTCGCAAGCTCGAAGACAACCAGGCCCGGACAAACGCGAATGAAGATCATGGACTCCGCAGGAGCACCGATTCCAAGGTCCTCCGTCATGATTTCTCTATCGATCAATCCAAACTCAACACTGTTCTGAGCCCTTCTCTACTCACCTTGTGCAACGAGGCGATTGCCGTGAACTCTACGGCCTTCGAAGATGATGAGAAGGGCACTGGCGAGCGCATATTCGTGGGAAGCAAAACGGAAACGGCACTATTGAACTTCGCCAAGGAACTCGGATGGCCGAACTACAAGGAGGCAAGAGACGCCGCTGAAATTATCCAAATGATACCATTTTCTAGTGATCGAAAAGCTATGGGTGTTGTAGTCAAGCGTGCGGACGGCTATCGTCTCCACATCAAGGGCGCGAGCGAGATCCTTACGAAGTTGTGCAAATCGCATGTCGTTGTGCGTCAGCAGGGGGCTGATGATGATGAACTCGGCGACGTGGCAGAGATTGATGACTTCTCGGAAGAAAACATAACGAGAACGATTATCTTCTACGCTAACCAGACCCTGCGTACCATTGCGCTGTGCTACAGGGACTTCCCGTCTTGGCCACCACCAGGTATTCAAGCCTCGGCAATCAACGAAGTGCGTGTATTTACAGTGATATCTTGACGTAACTTATCTGTCTTAGGTGCCCTACGATGATGTCGCACAAGACCTGACACTGATCGGGATTGTGGGAATCGAAGATCCCCTTAGGGACGGTGTTCAGAAGGCAGTGGATGACTGTCGCAAAGCTGGTGTCGCTGTGAAGATGTGCACAGGTGATAACGTGTTGACGGCCCGCTCGATTGCCACACAATGTGGTATCTACACGGCTGGCGGGGTCATTATGGAGGGCCCCGTTTTCCGTCAGCTGGATAGTGCTCAGATGCTCGAGATCGTTCCTCGGCTTCAAGTTCTTGCTCGCTCGTCACCGGAAGACAAGAAGGTTTTGGTCCAGAAGCTTCGCGAACTCGGTGAAATTGTTTGCGTTACGGGAGATGGTACAAATGACGGTCCTGCTCTCAAGACGGCGCATGTGGGATTCTCCATGGGCATCGCGGGCACTGAGGTTGCAAAAGAGGCGTCGGACATCATTCTCATGGACGACAATTTCTCTTCCATCGTCAAGGCGATTATGTGGGGTCGCTGCGTCAATGACGCCGTTCGGAAATTCCTACAGTTCCAAATTTCTACTAACGTCACTGCCGTTGTCATCACTTTTGTAACCTCCGTCGCGTCCGCCTCTGAGACGTCAGCCCTGTCCGCCGTACAGCTCTTGTGGATCAACATCATCATGGATACCTTCGCCGCACTTGCACTGGCTACAGATCCCGCTTCGCCGGCGCTACTTGACCGGAAGCCCGACAAGCAGACTGCGCCGCTGTTCACGGTGGATATGTACAAGCAGATCCTGCTGCAGTCCGTCTATCAGATCACGATCATCATGCTTTTTCACTTCCTCGGTGTCAAGATACTTGGCCTGGAGTCGACGTCGGATAATGATACCATCGTTCAAACTTTGGTCTTCAACGCGTTCGTCTTCGCTCAGATATTCAATTCGGTGAACTCGCGGCGGCTCGACAGGAAGCTGAATATTTTCGAAGGTATCCTCAGCAATTGGTACTTCATCGTGATAACTCTCATTGGTGAGTTAAGTTTGTTACAAGCTGAACTATCCTCACGACTGGCGTTGCAGAGATTGCCGTGCAAATCGTCATAGTTTCCATCGGTGGCACTGCATTCCAGGTGACGCGTATTGGGGCCCGTGAGTGGGGCATTTCACTCGCCCTCGGCTTCGTGTCGATCCCACTTGGCGCGCTCATCCGCCTGCTGCCTAATTGGCCCTTCGAGAGGCTCTTCACCCTCATGCGCCTACTGCCGAAGCCCGAGGGTGGTCTTCCCAAAGTTCGGCCAGATGGAGTTGAATGGAATTCTGCCATTGAACTTGTACGTGATAATCTTTCCACCTTCGCCAACTTGCGGGGTGGGCGGCTACGCTCGTCATCCTTTGTGGTGAAGAGCCGTCAAGCTCGTCTTCATGAAGACAAACGTGTTCCCCTGTAGGTGGTCAAGCATTTTTTTTGGCGATGCAGTCCTTAAATTTTTTGTAGCCCCTCTTTGATGACTATGGTACCGACGCTTATCGCATCATCCATCGGAGCTGGGTGGGCACCACAATCACGCGGTACTCTCTCGGATCCCGCTCGTTATGACCCATCCAAGTCCTCCGCTGCCCTTTGGGAAGGCAAGCTTCAAATCCACCCGGACACAAAACCTGATGATGCGGTGTATCGCACAAAATGGGGTGGAGGCAACCGTCCGTCTGGGGTCTAATTCCTGCTTCAGGACGTCGACTGGGATATCCAGGCATCTGTTTGATTTTCTCATGCATGGACTATGAAACATCGAGGATACTGCCATCGCGTCGACTATCCATTATTCCATTAAATATAACAGGCACACAACCCACATTCATAAAGCGCAGGCTGCTACGAAATGCGGTCGTAATCGTAATCACACTTATAGAGTCCGCTGGGCGACCATTCTGATGGAAAAGCAACCCGGCGACTGGCTCCTCGGCCACTGCCACGACTTTTGGACGCGTGACACAAGGAAAGACGCTCCACTGTTCTTATACTATCATAATATTCCCCTGCCTTCACGTCCCGTTTACTCCCACACTCACGACCAACATGCATATGACACGCAACAAGTTTTTAGGCATTTCTTCGTTCTGTTCCATGTGTTTACCTGCCATTAATATTACGGTATTTCACCCCTTGGTGACATTCTTAATCCATGAGGCGATAACTTATTGAATACACGTCGCATTTTTGAACTTGTGCATTACAAACTTCAAGACTTATAGATTGGTTCCGTCTATTGTATCCATACACTTATTTCTTATCACAACAACATGCCTCCTTTGTTGACATATAGTTATCGATAATGGTATATTTTTTGACATGAACCTGGTGAGACGAATAAGATCTCGTGCTGACCGAAAAAGGTGGATGGTTCTGATAGAGGCAGATAGGCCATGAACAGTTCCATAGAAGTCCGGGGGAAATGACTTTCCCGCAGGACGCCCAGGGCCCCGTGCTTAAAGGGGCAAATGCGAACATGTGGTCAATAAAGCGAAAACAGAATTCTAGCACTTGAGCGCGTCTAACGGTCGAAACGTTCAGGGGGACATTCGGAATGCGACTAATGAAACGTTGATCCGGTGTTATGTCTGTTTTCTGATTGGTGGTGGGCTACTGCGGACGATCGCTGGGAGTCTATGAACAACGAAATAGGCTAGTTGGGGAGGGTGGCCAGTGACTTTACTATAGCACTTACCATTAGAGGACTGGTAGCGTATATCCAGCCCGCTACTGGACCAGACCGGTCCAAGACCACGCCTTAATGTTCACGCGAGGCAGGGACCAACCTTGGGAAGATGTGTCGATTGCGTGATGCAACGTATTTTCGCCACCATGTGAATGAGTTTCAGGACACAGCTGTGAAGTAGAAAGGTTAGCGTAGAGTAAAGCAGATGCTGTGCATGTTCACAAATATTCGGGTGCATGTACCATTATTGATCGCACTAGGCAGTCTGGGCACCAGTAGAACGCCGTTCGGGATTTGTGTGCACGCGCAAGCCTGTAAGTAATATATACCCGACGGGCTCAGCAACGCACTCGATAAATGACTATGAATTCAGCCCAAGAGACACATTCCGTTGGCTGTGTCGGTGGAATCTGATCCAACCATACAATAGATCGAAGGATCCAGGCGTTTCAATGCTGGTGATTTCTGGCAGCCGATCTAAGAGCGGAGAGTAAAATTGAGCGATGAATCATTCATGAACTGCCTAGGTCTGACATTGGCCGTGCACGAGCAAAATCAAAGTTACAATACATCACATTATCAGACAGTGATCTAGAGTGAGGATAGGATGTCAAGCGGCCTGCGTTGGGGTTCTTGACGATCAACGATCGGGATGTCGACAAGGAAGCACAAAAATTTAGTGAACCAGTGCAGACCTATGTTTGTAAAGCTGCATGAATCCCGCGGCTTGAAAACCACAAGCCAGTGTTACATACTGGTGCCTGTGACAGTAGTGGTAGTGATGGTGTGCTACTACTTACCCAGGTCGATATGTTTTGGTTTTTGTCTCGACGAGTAAGTCGGTAATAGTCTGGGATAGTCAAGTCTAGTCAGACCTTGACAATGAAAGAGAAGCAAAATACTTTCCCAGAGTAACGTATTGATGGGAAGCCACATGTAACGTTCCCGAGTCGTAGGAGGCCATGTGAGTTTACCGCCGGGCTCCTGAGCGCTCTGGTGCATTTTTGATAGCGCCTAACTGTAGTCAGATCTCTTTGTCTCGTTCCTCCATCGTACGTTACGGGTGCCTCAGGTACATCCCATTCTCATCGGTGTTTGGTCTGTTCTCGTCGAAGTTCCTCGACAGTCGCCCCGCAACCGGAGAATTGACCTCGTGCACCCGGCTTTCTCGCACTCCGAGCCATAATCACCTGCTCCAGAGCGCTACCCTTGGACTGCGCTACACCGGTTTATCGGAGTCAAAATTTCCCCGACGTTCGGTTGAGACAAGGTCAACTAACCTAACTCATCAAATCACTGGTATGCTTTGCGGGTCAACATGCTGACAGAATGGTGAGTAAACTTGCCGATATTAAATTCAGACATTTTACTGATTCAGCGAGTTCCTGTGATCCTGACTGTGTTATTTGTCAAGAATGAGGTTATGGCCGTAGTCAAATTCTTCAGGTGCACTGGACGAAACGGCGACAGTCGGGCACGTTCGATTTATTTCATATGGATGCTGTATCACCCATAAGTTAGGTGCGGATGGTAGCATTCTCAAGACACACCATTCTTGTGCTGGAAGAACCTGCACCTTAATCTTCTGAGCAACTCAACTTACTGCAGAGGTAGGTAGCGAACGCAGCTAACAGCGAACAGAAAGGTAAGGAGTGACAAGAGGGTGACTGCATGCTCAGTTAACGACAATTACGACTCGAGGACATTGGCTGAACGTACAGGACGCAACCTTCTCCCCAAGACTCAAGTACATATATCCCAAAGGCACTCAAGCATGATTTTGTACCGCCACATGTTGTTCCGAAGGGAATAGGTACGGAAGCTAGGGGTGTCCAGGAGGATGGGCGGGATGGGCGTGTCATAACTAGTGTGGTAAAGACTGGCGGCGTGTTTGGCCTTCTCGGGAGCGGCAGAGGCAAGTGTCATAGAGCTACATTTCTATGGGCAAGTAAAAGATGGGAATAAAAACAAATGCTCTCTCGTAATTTTGCGTCACTTCGACGTTGAGCTGTTCAATTTATGATTGGCCTCACGGATCTTGCGGACACCCTCGATGACGCGACCGCAATATAAGCGCCAAGCCAGCGGATAAACAACTCTTTGTGGTTGGTGCAGATCTGGGCATATAAGTTATAACGAAAGGCGTATCATCATTATGGTATGCAGGAATCAATCCAGATAAATGTCAAAAAAAGTCAAGACCTAAGAATGCAAGCATGCCCATTGGTAAATATCTCCGCGAAGGATCAAGACACTCGTACCTTCAGTCCCGCATAGGCACGCGCTATAGCTCTTTCAGCCCTGGAGCTTCCACCCACGATCTGAGCACGTCTCCTTCCTGACCCCAGAGGTAATACATGGCCCGTCGTTGCATAACAACGACATGTTGCGGCAAGTATTGGAACAGTCCAATCATCACCAACAACGTCAAAAGCGAGAATATGATCACTATAGATGGGTGAGCAGATCGTATTTGACTTCTAGAAAGTAACAAGAACAACTCGAAGGCATGCTCGAAAGAGTAGTAGCTTCATTAGGGATGAGACTCACGGCAAAGAAGTTTCTCCCAAGGCTCAAGCATAGAAAGCGCTAATGTCGACTCGAACTTGACTCTTTGCTTCCATAGGTAGTCCTTCACCATGATCTCAAGCTTGGTATATAGAAGAGTAGGTAGAGCGGTAACTCGAAGGAAAAGAAGTCTGCAGTGTATAAATGCGCCTTCAAGCTTTTCAAGTTGGAAATTTGCAAGTTTGAAACGCCCAGTACGGAAGGTGCACTGAATTTCTTGGCACGTGATGCGTAGAAGTCATCGAAGCTGCAGAACGTATGACGTAGTAATTCCGGATTGGACTACGCGCCCCAGACAAAGACCATATCATGCGTCAATATTGCTGTGGTCGGCGAAGACATCGGCTTCGGTCACTGTGCCCGGGCCATTGAATATTAATTCGATCTTAGCTATGTGCAAGGTGCCACGTTTGTCAAGATGTCGCATTCCCACATAATTTCCTGTAATGCATCAAATTTCGGTTTTGACGGATAAGAGGGGTTGCAACACGTCAACGCATCAACCTCGGCATCGACTCGTGGTGATCGCAGGCCTAAGATAGCAGCAGTGCCACCGTCTATCATGCTGATCTGAGTCATTGCGGGTGGACAAGCTTCGGGAATTGTATCAAAAGACTTTTTTATTTCACCAGTGACAAAATCTAGTATGCATCACAGAATCATAAAAAGGGATAAGCTAATCATTATCAAGATTCAATACAGCTGGACAATGTTAGTCTTGGTGAGGAGGGCCTGGAAATACCGTGAGTACTATTCGTTTTTGAAATGTACAGACGGGACGTACTTGACAGGAATAGGGTCGCGCCCCCCTCTACTAAGCCCTATTGCATCGGGGCTCCAGCAACAATCAGACAACGCCAAAAGGCTCCGACCAAATACTATAGCAGACTATAGCTCCCTCACACTGGCTGCTGCGTGGCCAACCCAGTGATTTATTGCCCGCTCATCACCCCAGAGATAGTATACCGTACGCCTCAGCAGTGACTGGCTGGGGATAATCCGTGCCAGGCCAGTAAAGAATAGGAAAGTGAATAAGGACATTACAGTCACTGGAGACCAAGGTAGATACGTCAGGACTGGTACAAGGACGAGGGTACAGGACTAACCGAAGACAAGCTTCTCCCAAGGCTCCAGTCCACATATCGCAAAAGTGGCCGAAAACATGATCCACTGCTTCCATGCATATGCGCGAAGTGAGTCGCAGCGAAAACCAGTTGTATCCCTCTCCACCAGGGGTCGTTTGAGTGGGCGGTTCATGATGGTACAGGCAAACAAGGAGAAAGGAAAACCTCATGATGGTGAGACACCCAGAGAATATATGCCGACCGCGAATACCCCTGGGCTGCATGTCGCCTTGCAAGTTATTTTTATCGAGACAAGCGGTGAGAGATGATGCAGGACTGTGGAAAACGAAAGCGAAAACAGCCGAACCGTGGATGGCAGCCAACCAGATGCAGTATGTTTTCCTTCGTGTTTTCAGTTCACAGGCCCTGTGCCTGTGAGCTGAACAACTTCATTGTTAATATCGAAGCGACGAAAACATGTCTAACGTTGATGCCACCGGTATCTCAAATTTCCGCCTGTTTGGTGTCGCCCAACCACGAGTTCGAAGCGAGAAGCTACAGTGGACCTCAGAGAAGCGGATATGGAACTTAGAGGATTGGCAATGTGCACGGAGGTGTGTAACTGGAATGATGATCCGCTCACCTGCAACAGACACAAGTTGATGTCGGGGATACTGCGCGCCTCGAAAGCTGTGGAATCCCACGGATGTCATCATAACCTCAAGTCACCAGCAGCCATGTCTTGCGCGAACTCAGACAAGGCTTTGGGAGTTCTCCGACATACAGGGGAGGCCGAAGTCTTTTCTTCGGATAGCGCATTTGAAATCCAATTTACGGCACTCCAGGGGGCGGTCTAAAATGCCTAACACACTTCTGCACGAACAATACGGCTTTCTAAACTCGGACCGCGATCCATGGACATGAGGTGGCCACATGTTACAACTGTTTTCATATCGATAGACCGGATTTCATTTTGTTCGACTCACCGATTTTGTTTGTCCTTGGGGCCTTCGTAAGGGATGTCGAAGAGAGGCGCGTCATCCCATACCGTGACTGCTTCAGTGGTTGGGCGAATTTTGCTCAACTAACCAAGCTACCATGATGCGCGAAAAATGGATGAGGGAGTCAGAGTGGTATCAAAGCTGAAGCGCTCAAACTCGAAGGTGCTAATTAGTGAACAGGTGAATGTCTGAGCAACATCAAACGACCGCCTCGATGATGTGCGCACACCGTTACCATTTCCGGGGCATTCGAACAAGCATGATAGGCAGGACCCTTCTGTATGTCCAACTCCACAACTAAACAGAGTCGGTAAGTGGAACAAAATGAGATCTGGTCTATCGGTATGAAAGCAGCTGTACTAGTAATGTCCGTTTCATTGCATCTCTTGAAGAGCATACAGCCATATTATGGATGATACGCTAGGCGTCGAAGACGCGCTAGCTCGCACGAACATACGGAGGAAGACGCAGCAAAGATATCAGACAGCGCAAAGAACGCAAGAAGCCCAAGAAGTTCGAGAAGCCGGTGTCAGTAGTGTTACTCAAGAATTTTCCCTTCTCACCGAAGTGCTGAATCTCTGATGTACTTGCCCTACAGGAGCTACTTTTGACATATTCCCGGAGTAAAGATCGGAGCAACAGTGAGAAGCATGGCGCCTATTCAATTGCTTTGTCCCATTACTACAGACACGATCCCGATAAGGGTGAAAACAACACTGATCAGACAGGTCACAAGGCGCGTGTTCAAAGCTTGGACTACAAGATTGCATGCCAATGCGTGATCAGGGGGTACCAAGCGTTGGACCAGTAACAACCCTCCAAAGCGCGTGAGCCTTTTGGCACATGTAGTACAACCATTTACGGAGATCCCCCAAGTTCCGTTATGGCTTGCAGATTTATTATCAGACTTGGAAAGATAGAGGAAACGAAGCACTTAGGGTGAGTTCCTCTTTCTTTTGAATGCGAAGTTTAGGGATGACAACGGAACAGGTATCGAGAGCACACGCAACCCCGTACGCGTCATTCGGAGCTCTGAAACACCTTCCGATTATGCGTCCACGGAAGCCTAATGGTACGATGGTTTGCACACCGCTATCTATGTGATGTTATTTCGCATTTCTACGGAAACATGTCAGAATTGATAGTTTGTAGGTACGGATGGAAATAAATGACCACAATCCTGATATATGTTGCTTCGATCTTGTGGCAAGTAGTCACCCCTGATTGATTAGAGGGTAACGCTTCAACAGAGGTTTCAAGGACAATCTCCCATACCCTGTCGTCCACCCCAGGTCCCCATGGATAGGACTCACAAGGTCCAAGAAGCCATCTCCCGCCTCTGTGGCTACGTAAGACTCGCCCTGCGGGAGTTCGATTGCTAGTAAGCATAATCACAGCGCATGACCTGCCGATCCCCGTCGGTGCTCGTGTGAGATCTTAGAAGCACAAACTCGCTGAGAGTCTACACCCCCGTCGTCGTCGTTACAGTTGCCGTCGCAACATTTTGCCGTCGCAACCTTTTGCCGTCGCAACCTTTTGCCGTCGCAACCTTTTGCCGTCGTCGTTACCATCGGCAGTAATTCGGCACTTGCTACTGCACTTCATACGTCTATCGCAGAACCGCACGTTCCCTGACCACGGTGCCTGCACAAGTTTCACTGCGAAATTGGTTGACTTGGAATGAGTTATTGACGGATTACCAGAAGGGGCTTGCAAAATGGTGCGGCACACATCCTACGCCAACCTTACTTGGGCACAGTAGCTCCTCGGTGAAGTCCCTGCCCCGAAAGTTCTACACAGATTCTAGCGAAGACGAAATTGGTGACAATGTCGACAATGATGAAGACGGGGTAGTAGAAAAAGCGAAATCCAACCATCATTCATACACCGCTTCCCCGGTCTGGTTTCTTCATATCCTCTCCGATCTTATAGTGATGACGATGACGATGACGATGACGATGACGATGACAACAGCAACGACGAAGAGGAGGAGGAGGAGGAGGAAGAAGGAAAGAAAGAAAGAAAGAAAGAAAGAAAGAAGGAGACAGAGGCTGGGGGAAGTGGAACTTAAGTGCCATCTAACGGCCCCAATCTCCTCCCCCTCATCGCCCCAATCTCGAAAGCCCCCCAGAAAATGCAGTGATAACGAGGAATGTATGGGTGATTACGGCGAGGACGTGGGCATCAATGTTGATAATGAAGAGGGACTTTTTTATTATTTCTAAAGCGAGCCGATCTTTGCGTTCTGCTCATGACATCACCAAAAGTCCTCGGCTCAGGGATAGTAAGGTTCGAACAAGTAATCCACTACCATCATGCATCATGCCCGCTCCCCTCATCGAGCAGCAGGAAGCCGTGGTAACCAATAGTAAGTAGCCATTGCGCGTGGGGAATGAAATAGGGGGAAAGATCATAAAACCCTCAAAATTAGGGGTTTCATCCTTCAAGTTGTCCCACCATGACGATGTCTTACCCACTGTGCGTCCGCCTCGACAGTCGCGATCAAGCGGGACTGCCTGTTCGTCATCCCTTCTACTACCTCGTACAGGATACTCTTCAGGATATCATAAAATGTCCACTTATCTTGCATTACATGGCGAAGAATACCTTCCCACGTCCCGGGGACGAAGTTGCGGAAGAGCAAAGAGTTCAGGAGATCATCCAATATCTACAGAATAACTGTCCAACGGTCTCCGGAAGCGACTCTCCCGCCATGGATTCGTCATTAGTGCAGACGCGTGCGTACTCGGGCTGTCACGGTGGCAAAGATCCTAAGAGCAAGAAGGTCGCTCGGCAGCACGTGTATCTCCAGACTTGCTTAATTGACGCTTGGTTGAACATCTACTCCACATGGACTGAGGTTGAAAGGATCGGACGTTATCTGTAAGCGTCTCCGCCCCATGACCGTTGTCCGTCTACTAATGTATCGCCTCTGTAGCTTTTTCACCTTCTTTATGAGACTTTGTTTGCTGCGTGGATTCATCACTGCAGTGGAACTTGCATTTGGGTCAGAGAACGTTAATGTGAAGGATGAGGCTCACAGTTCTCCCGGGTCAGCGCACGGAACTCCATGCTCGTTTGAGCGTTTCCTCTGGGAATGGAACTGCTGGGTTACGTTCTGGGTTAATCGTCCTCTTCATAAAACGCGACCCAAATACGACGAGACTTTATCCTGCATAGTTTTTTCAGATAGAGACAGTTTCTGTCACATCCGCGTGACAAATGACCTGAGTATGTTGTTTGTTCCTTACATCAGAGACCACTGACACTTGTCATAGACAAAAAAAGCAACTTCCTTGCTCTTCTGCAGTTTGCTGCGGGTGACTGGACGGCGTTCCCACCTGTAAAAGAATTGAGCTTTCAGGTGATCCATCCTCATTGCATGCGAATGTGGGATTCCCCACCCACAGAAGGTCAAGACCACAAACCTGGAAGAATAGAGACGACTGCGTGGTCCAGTATGGACCAGGAAGGAACAGTGAATGAATTTGACTTGTCCTCGTACTCCCCTAGGCGATGGATTACGATCCGTCGCTAATGGAATAATTCACCAATGCACGTAGAATCAGCATCGTATTATACAGCATAACTTACAAAACTCATAAGACCATACAGTCCATACTGCTCGTGAAGTTGGAACCAGTGTTTGGCTTTATTGACGTTTATGAATGTCTGATTGACACCCACACATTCATAAACGTCAATGTCTTGCTAGTCGTCAACGCCATCGGAGCCATGTACAGCATGTGGTTTAGGAATCCATGAATCACATGTTGTTCATGGCTCCGATGGCGTTCACGCACTACTAGTAAGGCATGTCAGTGTTCTCAATATCGATGAACTTACTCTGATTCTACAGAAATCATATTTAGGAAGCGGTGTTGCATCGGTTGCACATCGCCAGCATCAAACTCCTACATGTGCACATATTCTCATTTGTAAGTGTCTGCATTCATTTTCACTTGCTCTTGCATCTGTGTTCATTGTCGCTCAGTTTCAGCGATTCTCTGTATCTGCATTTGTTTTTACTTGTTCTCAAGCTTTTGCGCT
>MU837136.1:53709-65149 GCA_029603245.1 Rhizopogon salebrosus TDB-379
TTCCATTGCGTCGAGCTCACGGTCGATGCGTCCCAACTGTCTTGCACTTGCAGTAACTCCTCAGCGACGGTTGTACACCCTGAGGTCTCCTCTGAATCTGATTCGGAGCTTGAGGATGTGAGGTTCATGACGTCTGAATCGTCAATAGGTATGACTCGGGGGAATATGGGGTTCAAGTTGCGGGGGCACGAACGTAAGTCACGTAGCTAAATTTAGCCCAAAACAGGGAAATTTTTCTAAGTCTCGCGAACGTATCTATACTTTCTCACTGGGCTAGTGCCATTAGATTCGCAAACTGCCGTAAACATGACATCACCGCTGGGCAAGATCTAAAGTCAAACACATGTGTTGGAGTCCCTTTTGTGCATGATCATAGGATATGACCAAAGGTTCTGCAGATACTGGAAATGAAAGTTCGTGAGTAAAAACGAGGCTTTGAATCCCCTGAGTGGGCACCTTGAAGACACGTTTTCAAATTACTTTGCGACACTCTAGTAGATCTAAGACGAACTTCGTCCCCAAAGTACAGATATCGGCGAAGCCAAGCGACTTGGATGTCGGTTGTTTGAATGGCCTATCAAGAAGCACGGATTGCGTACCATGTCTGCCAAAAATGGTGTTTGTAATTGCAGAGAAAGACACATGAGATTCGCGACTCACCGAAGGAATTATAGCCCAATTCCGCATGCCTAGTCATGGCTTGATGAACCTTCTCCGATGAGGCGCTTCCCCAAGCATTACTTGAAAGTTGTCAAGACCCACCCGCACCCTGGGGACCGTGAAAGGATCAAGGAGAAATGTCTCTTTTAAATGCGATCTTGTTCCAAACATTTTTCTTATACTCCATGTAACGGTGTTTGGAATGGATCGCCATAGGCTAAAACGCGACATAAACGAATTTAGCATCATTGTCGGGTTGTGTATCATGGGCCATGGCAAACAAGAATTTGGCCGTTTTGACCGTCGCCGATCGCCAGGTCATACTTACTGCTCCAAGTCACTAGGTTGGGCAACTGCCATTGTGGGTGGCGGTATTCCTTGAACAGTCAATCCTCGTTTGCGATCGCATTTGAGTCAGTAGCGCCTACTCATTCCATAAAATGGAGGGTTCCCATTTTTTCAAAATGCTCCTAGGTAGAAAACATCGATTTTCTACTTATTTAAACACGCAGTTCACTATGCACATCAGCATTTTAAAGACGCTGGCAAAGTTCTTCCGACGCATTTCGAGAACGCGCCAGGCTCAGTCACTATCTCTGAATGACGAGACATGGAACCATCAGAGGTACGCGTTCATCATACTGCGCGAGGGGTCGGATTGATTTGTTCATGCAGTCTTTGACTTGGCTGGACAGCTCTACAATATTCCGCAGCATACGGAAGATACAGTGACAACTGGAAATGCGATTGGATCAAGGATGGCACAATCTTGAAGGTCACTCGCCAACTTCGATTCAGCATTTGATAGTTGAACGTCGACCCAGGTTGCTGTCAAAGTGATCAAACGGCGAGGTGAAATCGACGGTGGTGCCTTCAGCAAAGCTATCAAGGTCTGCCTGCTCTCATGACATTCGGAAGAACTTCATGAGAAAAACATTCACAGCAAGGTAAACGGGAACTCGAAGCCTGGATGAGACTTCGACACGACCATGTTTTGCCGTTGTACGGAGTCGCCTGCCAGTTTCGACCAAGAACTATTGTAATGGTTTGTCCATGGCTTGAAAGTGAAACAGTCACCAGCTTCATGATTAAACTGACGAAAGGACTGACTAATCTACTTACCGGTCACTGGCACAGTTTTGCTCTCTCTGTTCCATAGTTACAATTGTCGCCCACAGGATTCAAGTTCCCAGCGTCATGATCTTCCGACGTGGCGACAGAGATCCGGCGGTAGCGCGGGGTCAAGGTAGCGGTGCGAATAGGGGCAAAGGGTAGCCAATCGTTGTCATCAGTGTGCTCGGAAACTCCTAAACGGGCGCCTGGGGAAAACCCCCACTTCAAGTTCGAGGGCAGACGAACTACCTCACCAATGATTACAGCTCCCACAAAAGAGTGATCAAGGACCCATCACGCGGCTATGTTTGCAATGCTCAGCCCACCATGACGTCGCTGGTACCACGTAGCACTGCCAAAAGGGACTGAAAAGTGCCCAATTGTCCTAGGCCTTCAAAATCATGTCGAGTTACTTGCAGGTAGTTATCAGATTGTGTAAGGCAACCCCACACGATGGATAGAACCGTACCTTGCGCTAAGATGGAGTCAAGGCACCGGAATAGAGGTCTGGTTAGATGAGAACGATAGTCGAGGCAAGATGATTCCGACAAAGGGTATCCTACTGCCCTCCATACCCCCAAGACCTCCGGAATGAAAGTTTGATCAGCGCCGTTGGCCTGTGCAATTTCGATGCCATCCGGACAGATGAGATCTGTACGCAACTGGGACCTGGGTTCATCGTTTTGAATTAAGTTCGGGTCAGATTTTCCAAACCAATGCCAGCAGAAGGCTGCATTGAAAGAAGAGTGGTATATTAAGTCCTAACTAACCTGCGGCAAGTCAATAGTTGTCGTGCGCATACGTGTCATTCGTTCCCAAACTGCAGTCTCCACCACGGATCGCGACGCTTCCGTTTGTCGGAATACGCGCCACTTTTGTAGCCCCTGTAACGTCTACCTTGCTGGGTAACGATTCTTTTACACATTGAGGATTAACTGGTTGCGCCGTATAAGAACTGCCGCCACTCAAAATGCCAGTTTAGCACTAGTCTTACGGAGACGCAATCGCACCGCAGCTGTGAATGCAGCTGAGAGACTAGGCGTGCCTATTGCAAGGAGATTACGAGTAATCGCACGCAAACTGTTCGGGTGTCACCATTGTAAGTGTTCTGATGGCGGTCGAAAATGACAAGCACTTGCTCTTCTATCGTGGCATTCGCTATCAACGTGTCCACTTGTGCGAGGAAAATGTATTTGCACTTGTGACTTTAGGTGGTGCTTCCAGTGAACGACTCGGGTGTCTATCTTACACACCATCGAGTTGCTGGAAACGCTCCGATTATCAATGGAGGGCACTAGTAAGATGACAAACTTACGCATGTCCCAGTGTTTTGGTATTCTCATGTGTAGTATGGATAAGTGCAACTTGCAGGGGTCTCGTCATTTTGTACCACAAAGGTCATCCAGTAATCAATTAATGGGAGGGAACTCAGGGAAGCAAGCGGTCGGACAACTGAGTTCGAACTTACTTGTAGTGGCTGTGCATTATACAGTACTGCTCCCGCGACTATTTCGAGGCAAGTCAGATCATCACATAATTGACCGCTGCACTGCTCCCGAGACTATTTCGAGGCAAGTCAGATCATCACATATGCGCATAGCGTTCTTCCCCCGATAAGTATTTGGCTTGTAATCAAGGAGCTCCAGCATGGGAGGTTATCGTCCTATTACACCTCCGCTTATGTTATTGCATCATTGACAAACACAGGCTGGCGCAAACCTTCAAGTTTTTGTATGGCAGGTACAGATCGATCGCGGTCAAAACGGCCTTATTTTTGTTTGCCGTGATACACAACCTTCGAAAATGATGCTGTTATAGACTTGTTGTCAACTTGTTCACTTTCTCGTGTCTCCTGGTTTGGAACGGAGTTTGATAACGATTCATAAAATGCAGCATTTTCAGCTCCCTTTCACTCCTATCCTGGTCTCTGTGTAGGAAAGATGCTTGGAACAAGATCGCATCCCAAAGAGGCATTTCTCCTTGGTCCTTTCACGGTCCCCAGGGTGTGGGTGGGTCTTTGGCAACTTTCAAGTAATGCTCGGGGCCGTCAAGCAATGCCTAGGCATGCGGAATTCGGCTATAATTCCATCGGTGAGTCGCGAACCTCAAGGTGATGTGTCTTTCTCTGCAAATACAAACGCCATTTTTGGCAGATATGCAGAGCATTCAACCCGCAATCGAACCAGTAGTGCCTACTCATTCTATAAGATGGAGGGGGTTCCCATCTTTTCAAAATGCTCATAGGTAGAAAGCATCGATTTTCTACTTAAGCACACGGTTCACTATGAGCATCAGCATTTTCCAGACGGTCAGAACGTTCTTCCGACACAACGTCAGCCTATTCAAGGCGCTCGCAAAGTTCTTCCGACGCAATGTTTCGAGAGTGCGCCAGGCTCAGTCACAATCTCTGAATGACGAGACATGGAACCATCAGAGGTACGCGTCCATCATACTGCGCGCGGGGTCGAATTGATTCGTTCATGCAGAGTCTTTGACTTAACTGATCAGCTTTGCAATATCCCGCGGTATCCAACAGCGTACGGAGGATACAGTGACGTTTGGAAATGCGATTTGATTAAAGATGGCACTGTCTTGAAGGTCACTCGTCAACTTCGATTCAGCATTTGATAGTTGAACGTCGACCCAGGTTGCTGTCAAAGTGATCAAACGTCGAGGTGAAATCGACGATGGTGCCTTCAGCAAAGCTATCAAGGTCTGCCTGCTCTCATGACCTTCGGAAGAACTTCATGAGGACAACATTCACAGAAAGGTAAACGGGAACTCGAAGTCTGGATGAGACTTCGACACGACCATGTTTTGCCATTGTACGGAGTTGCCCACAAGTTTCGACCGGGAACTATTGTAATGGTTTGTCCATGGCTTGAAAATGGAACAGTCACCAGCTTCATTGGTTCGCGCCGTGATTTGAGTGCAAGCCATCGGTTGCAGTTGGTGAGTGTTTCATAGGAGCTATTTATTTGATGCTGAATTATATGCCAGATCAGCGACGTTGCTGCTGGTCTTCGTTATCGTATGTCCTCTCGCTCATGCTCAGGACTGTCGTACTCAAGACCAACTATCGAAGTGCACTCAAAATTTATCGTGCACGGTGACCTCACTGGCGTGAGTTGAATTCAGGCTGCGCATTTTTATTAATCCACTTCTGACGAAACCAACAGTCAAACATTCTTATTTGTGCACAAGGAAGGGCGCACATCGCCGATTTTGGCCTTTCCATGATGCTCGCGGAAGACGGAGAAGACAAGTTGTCTCACTCCCTAACTGGGGCTGCTAGATGGGCTGCGCCAGAACTTACCCTTATCACTGATCATGCAGATGTCCGGGACCTGCTTTCATTGCAAAGTGATATGTGTTCCTTCGGTTCCATCATGTTTCATGTGAGTCTCGCACTTTGGCTTGAACGGCTGCGACCAACTCAACTCCAGATTTTGTCTGGCTTCATGCCCTATCATGGACTGTCGAACAATCAAGTAATCGGTGCGATTGCGAGAGGCGAAAGACCACTCCGTCCAGAGGATGTGCAGATTAGTGACCGACACTGGAACTTTATACAACGATGTTGGCTGCCGTTTGAAGAACGCCTCTTTCGCCCGTCTGCTGATGACGCCTGTAACTTCTTGCGATACGAGCCTGGGCATTCCAATTGACTCTCCATTAAATGAAATCGATGGCTCACTCCTACTCACTACCTACCAGTGTTCAAATCATGTGTTATCTAATTTCCTCCGAATTGCATGTACGCGTATACTTATCACGGCCGCATTGATGGAGGTTGTACTATTTGATATTTTGTATTAGCCAAAATAGATTGCACCTTGGGATACAGGCATGAACTGATGGTCCGTCATCAACAAAATGGTATGTCCGATTACCACGCATGTGTTATGGTACTATGTGTGGCATACTTTATGGCAGGAAGGAGTAGAAGAGTTTAACCCAACACCCCCGACGGTAGTTCGCGCCGCAAGCCAGCATCACAAAGGTGCTGAACGCCTTCGAAGAGCTGGAGATGTTCGTTGGACTCATCGACCAAGGCGTCTGGGGCAGGGCGCCGGATAAGTCCGACATAACGAACCCCACACTGTTCTACGCAAGTCTTCATAGCTGGATGCGCGGCGATCTCCAGGAGGACAACATTCTCGCCCTCGTCATGTGCCAGTTTCTGCACAATTTCTCCGAATCTCGTTGGGCGGAGAACATTATCCCAAAAGTAGTCGATGTCAAGCGGCCGATTGAGCCAATTACTGTCAACGGTGGACATTACTCGCACTTCAAGTGAGCTCCCATCCGACTTGTGGTCTAGATTCATCTTCTCCAGCGCTGCCTTGAATGGTTTTTCGATAGGTTCCATCAATGGCGTGTGGAATGCGCACCCAAGTTGAGGGAGCCGCATTGCAAATACACCAGAAAACGTTTTAGAGTTGCTCAAGAAAGCAAATAATGTGTTTATGAGAGTATGAGTGCCGGCGATGGCAACAGCGTGTGGGGAATGAAAGGACGAAATCCAAAGACCGGATGTCATCCCTGCTTGTAGAAGGACTGCGTCGATGATGATCTCCGCTTGGCATGCATTGACTGCGACAAAGATAGTGGCACCATTTCCTTCGACCTCAGACATCGCAGTAGCGAAGGCCGTGGCGATCCCAATTGCGGTCGTTCTATCGTAGTGGCCTGCTGCATAACCCATCGCTATTTCCCCTATGCTGACCCCACCACCTATCAGTATTCTCAGCTTCTGTTCAACGAGATTCAATACTACCTTGTGCCAAGGACGAAATCTGCTCTAAATCCCAAACTCCGAATGAGGTCCCAGAGGGAGATTTGTAAGTATGTAAAAGATAGAATGACATCCTTTAATGGCCAGACACCACTGGGGCTTAGGTCGCATTTTGCACCCGGAACGAAGAGGCCAGTGCGGTCCAATAATGAAGGCTGACCATAAACCTCCATCAAGATCCGATCGTTTTCCCTGATAGAAGCAAGAAACGAAGGGTATTTGTCTGCAAGCTGACGACCCATGGCTGGATGTTGGGACCCCATCCCAACGAACGTGACGCAGAGCTTTGGATTCGGTTTTCTACCGGATGGTGGCCCAAAGATGAGGATAGACCTCACCAATAGGGTAATCACTTACAGGTAGACGCCATCATGATCATCTAGCGCTCCGACGGTTGGACTACGTTTTGAAGCCACTGAATCGTTATGACGCTTCACGTGCTTTGACACGACAACCTCAGGCTGATCCCTTGGTATAAACGGACTGGGTGGATGCTGGTGTTTCTGTACTTGGTATAAGCATATAGCATTCAGGGTAGAACAAATACCTCAGCGTGTACAAGCATCACCATGATTGTTGGACGTGTGTAGGTACAAAAGTCAGCGCTTCAGCCATCAAATTTTCATAGTCGACCGACAAATTCGGAAATGAAGGGGGAGCTTAAACGCCGCTTTCACTGACCATGATGTCAAGGACGAAAGAAATCGATGATTGGTACATTGACTTAGACACGCGATGGGTATTTAAAGTTATAGGCTTAGCACAACCGGCACCCATTCATCACCCTTTAACCCTATACAGTATCATCCCGCGGAATATGTTACAGAAAACGACTGCGAAAAAGTGTTTACTTTACAGAAGGCTGTTCTGGACTAGGTTTGTCAATGCTTGCGCGTCGCGAGCTTTCCTTGGCACAAATTGACATGGGAAGGGCAGCGGGTACCTACTGCAACATCAGCTTAACAAATACAAA
Organism: Rhizopogon salebrosus TDB-379; assembly: GCA_029603245.1. Lineage (NCBI taxonomy): Eukaryota > Fungi > Basidiomycota > Agaricomycetes > Boletales > Rhizopogonaceae > Rhizopogon > Rhizopogon salebrosus. Next base: position 61,254 of record MU837136.1, read on the forward strand.
CACCCAATGATACGTACGATGATAGTCCTGATGCCCATTTGATTTCTGGTTCTTGTCCGACAAGCTTCTTGATCGTGAACGTCGCCAGTATGCATGTAATTGCACACCAAAGTGACGCATCCGCAACGTGCGTGCCAGGACTTCAAAATTTAGTGATTAGGACAGCTCGAACATAACCTATGAGTGCATTGAATTACCAGCGCCTGCGCCCAAAGCCAAATATCCATGGAAGTGTATCGTCGTTCAGCGTGCCGTCGGGTTTCAAAAAGCGGTCGGGACGGAAGCATTCTGGCTCAGGATACTTCTTTGGATTATGGGCCATGGCCCTAGAGAATAAATTAACCATTACTACTAGGGATAGCAAGATTGAACTGCAACACGAACCAGATATTAGGGACAATTGAAGCTCCTACCAAAAGGATGCCAGGTACAAAGCATGGATAACAGTAGAGCGACAATTACACACCTTTTGGAATGAAGTAACCTTTGTAAAAGTCGTCTTCCATATTGGAATGAGCCATACCTTGAACATGCTCAATTACACCTGACATTTTTTGGGGGTTACTCACCTAAGGGTCCTACAGGATGCCATCTCTTCATTTCTCTGATAAGTGCTCCAACGTACGGGAGAGCTGGAAGGTTATTAAAATTGGGAAGACGTCAAATCCGACAACCTGGTCGATCTCTGACTGAGCGCGTTCTTGAATCCCTGGGTTGTTCATCATGATCACGGTGAATACGAGTAAAGAGTTGGCAGTCTAAATGGTCCGTCTTTGAGAAAGCGCTTGGTAGAAAAGAGACCTACGGTCTCAACAGAACCTACGTTTCAAAATCATGATTCACAAATGAAGGTGGCGTTGACTCAACTGCGCTCGCCAGAATAAACAGTGGCAGCCGAGGCTTTGATTTCTGTCACCATCTCAGGATTGTCTTGATATATATCCAGCGCGCCGGAAACCATGAATGAATGTGCAGTCCCATTCGCCTTGGGTCACTATCAGCGTATCCTCTTGCAAACGCAGAAGCTCTGCCCGCCTCTTGGCGGATGACATGGTGATATGACATGTCCAGCGTATCCTTGACATATTGCTTCGATAAAGTTGCATCTTTGAAACTCAGGCCCGGATCCCATGAAGGCAACTTCGTTACTTCCCGCACACGAATGTTACATAGGCTTGAGCGCAATAATCAATGCACTTACAAAACGGGAATGCACTAAGCACAGCGGCCTTTTCTGGCGCTGCAACTCTTAGGAATATGTCTGATGCACGCTCCGCAGCATTAAGAAGCACATCGTCGTGCAATAAATATCGTAGTCGTATACCACTGATATTACGAGTAATGCAGAAAACCTATCTAGTGGATGAGATCTGATGATTTCGATGAACCACATCAGTACTGACGCTTTAAAGTGGCCAGTACAATTCGCAGGATCACGGAGTATGGATGGAAGCATCTCATATGCCTTCTGTAATTGCTTTGAGCGGTAGGTTAAAGCTGCTTGAGATCGCAAGACTCGATGGTGAAGGCGGTTATGAATTTTCAACCTTGCCCCGTATCTTAGAAACAATATCATCCACTCCCACCGAAGCTAAGAGTTTGCGAGTTCATTGGTGACCATCAGTAATTGTATACAAATATTACGCACAGCCTGAGGTCTATAGTGGCCATGTATGGCCGGTCAGAGTAAATCAGGGATCGATCTTCAGGTAATTCGTTCACAATTTCCTCAGAATTTAACACAATAATATTCACGCCCAGGGTGCTGGTATATATGATATCACCTGCAACTGTCAGGACTCAGGAGACTGTAGCAAAGATGTGGAACGCGCACCATAGGTCTCTCTCATCTCGGTATATGAGATCCAAGGTGCATCGGCTTTGATATCAAATACATTTCCGAGAAAAGGGATCGGAGTAGGACCGGGAGGCAGGCGCCTCTTGTGGGGTGACGTTCCTCTAGCGACTACGAGGAAAGGCAACACAGCAACTGTCAATACAACAACGTCCTGTAGCGAGAGACCCATCGTGAACGTTTCGCAACAATGCCAAATTCTGCATGAGGGCGCCCAGACTTGTTAAGTACTTTCAAGACGTCTGTGACAATACGTACGCGTGACTTTGAGTAAGGCCCATTGGATCTTTCTTTGAGATCCACTTTGTTGACACTTGCAGGGCCAGAAGCTACAACAAGGAATGCCAAGGAGTAGATGTCGGACGTGACATGCTTCCTTATTCTTCATTTGACGTAGGGGTGCTAGCACTCCGTTTGATCATGGGTCAGCGTTACAATGCAAGGGCGGCCACAACTTGGCGTGGGACATGGGGTCACCATTAATATTCGATCATCGAGGTGTGGCGTTTCATACTTAACGGTAGGTTCGCGGGTGATGCATTGATCATTGATGTGGCGCAGTTGCAGTGCGGAGTTTCAATTATGGATTTGCATCTTGTTTCACCGGATTGAGTAACACGCAATTCCCAGACACAGTGACACCAACCTATGTGCACAGTGAACCCAAAACAAACGCATTGAGGTATCCTGTAGCGTTGCCGCGATGCGAATCGAGGTGGGAAATTCTGGTAGTTCAACATTGCGAGTTGAAACGAAGTGTACCTCGTTTGACTCCCGATTCAGTGACGAGATCGAGTCATGCGGACCGGTAGTCCAGCTAATGAGAAGCCAGGATTAGGCTATCGCCAATAATGATTGCAGATTGTTCGCAACTGGCTAGCTAGTATGTACGCTACACAACGAGCGGTATCATAGAAACTATAATTATGCCCTAATCAGATAACTTACCAAGTTCCGTCATCACGTGTCAAGCTCACTTAACTCCAACAAGCAACTCCTATCTCAACGTACATAGGTGAGTCTCATAGGGCATGCCCGATTTTCACGGTATGCTTTACGTTACCATTCCTTTTATTGCATCATGGGACTGTGACAGAAAAATTTCCTTACTATAAAGTACGACACGCGAACTCGAACATCTCGATCCTAAATCCTTTAGTTCTTATCCTTGCTTACCTACCAAGTTCAGACTTCTTTAAGTACACCTGGTTGCAGGCAGACTCTTCCTACCACATTCATAAGTACCATGTAATTCTAATCATCCGGAACATCTGGATTTATGACAGCAACTTGAACTAAACAGGCCCGGGGGGGATGAGTTGGATTGCCAGTGTCCGCTGATTTTTCCAATACTGACTCGTGTAGTTAGACTCATCGCAATCGGAGGCTACTGTACAACTGTATACTCTACTATCATACAATTAACACGGGTACTCCTTCAAGCTGGGTCATCTTGTTTGTGTCTTTGGCAGCCCAAGTTCTGAGAATATATGTCTGTCGTCCACAGCAGCCCACATTGTACACAAGTCATTTATCTGCCATCAAATGAATAAGGTTAACTCCCATTTTGAGAATTCCCTTCGGTTTTTTTGTACTTGAACGTTTGAACATACCGGAATTCCAAGATGCTTGCAAATATGTTCTCCATTACTCTAAGAACTTGCCTGGTTCAGTCATCAACTTGAATTCTGGATGATGACATCGATGAGACATGGTGTTATCGGTGTGATGATCGAACAAAAACTTGGAAGCTTCAACTCCGCACCTAGACTAATCATTTCTGATCATGAAATTTACGTCCCCACACATCGGCGGTTTCGTCGTTTTTGGTCAGGCAAGATTTATATCAAAATGCGATTGATAAACTAGCCATTCCCACTTTGAATTATGATGCTGGAACAATAACAAATTTAGACTGGTAGTGGAACGAGAAGGTAAAATAAGATATTTCGAGCAAAATTTGAAACCCATGAAAATGTATGGAATTACTTGAAGATTTCCACTACGAAATATGACAATCCTAAACCAGAAATTTTTTATG
>MU837136.1:65224-79049 GCA_029603245.1 Rhizopogon salebrosus TDB-379
CGTTTCGTCAGGGTGTACCATCTACATCTACTGTCTACATACACATAACTCAGCCAGCAGTATTATCTCGATGCCTTGATGACGAAGGAAACTGGTATCGATGGGTTACCTTGGTTCTACACACCTTTCGAAGTCGTTTCGCCTAGTTTATACAACTCCGGACCACGATTTGCCCCATATTTATGCGCTTACATGTAATACAGGATCTTGCATTAGCTCACATTATTACCTCGCAACACATCTCAATCCATTCGCCGTAGTGGGCTCAAACCCATCACATTTCTGCTTGGTGCTTTCACAAAATTATCGAGTGCGAAGATGGTCATACAAAAAGCGCGCTGGTACCATTTGACCCGTGCCAGGAAAGAGCAGCTACCATCCGTCCTTGCATAGCGACATAAGACCTTGCTGCATCTCAACCTTGTTATATTATATTGTTGTCGTTCTAAATGGTTGGTTGAGCGTCGAGTGGCTGCAACTTTCTACCATACGATCACTCTGTTTGAGGAGCAGGTGTCACCATCTAGGTCGGATGACACGAGCGACGCACGCCTTTGTCCCGTGTGGGGCCACATTGACGCTATGGTTACAAAGAACGCACAGGAAATAAGCTGAAATTCTGACAGGCAGATCAAACTGTATTATGAGGCGTATGTGAAGCGCAGGACACCAAACACATTGCACCAACTGGAAAGCAGTATTAGTGTAAGCATCGAGAACTGGGGGAATATTAAAGTAAACTGTTGGTATGTTGTTTAGATGAGAGACGTCAAATGTCTAACGAGATGAAACGATAAAGGATTATTCACAACTGATCACGTACATCTCCAGATTGAATTGTACGAGCTAGTAGACTCAGATCCATCGTGAAAAAGGAGAGGGATGTGACGGTATTGGTAAATCATTTGCGAGGTGGTGCTATCCAATGACACATCGGCGGTTTCGTCGTTTTTGGTTAGGCAAGATTTATATCAAAATGCGATTGATAAACTAGCCATTCCCACTTTGAATTTTGATACTGGAACAATAACAAATTTAGACTGGTAGTGGAACGAGAAGGTAAAATAAGACATTTCGAGCAAAATTTGAAACCCATGAAAATGTATGGAATTACTTGAAGATTTCCACTACGAAATATGACAATCCTAAACCAGAAATTTTTTATGCAATCTGTCCACTGGCAAAATGTGGGACGATGGGGAAAATGTGTAACAAAAGACATTTTTCCTGGGTAGATTGCAATAAAAATTTCTGATTTGTATTGTCATTTTTCCTAGTGGGAATCTTCAAATATTTTTACAGATCTTCACGAACCCACAAATTTTTCTCAAAATGCCTTATTTTACCTTATCATTCCCCTACCGGTCTAGATTTGTTATTGTTCCGATGTCAAAATTCAAAGTGGAAGTGGCTGATTTATCAATCACATTTTGATACAAATCTTGCCTGAGGGAAAATGTCGAAACCGCCGATGTGCCAGGATCCATTTCAGGGCATTCTTGGATAATCTTCAATCTCTGCGACCATCCTATTGACCAAGCGTTCCCTTGTCCCAGTTTGCAAACCATGGTGGCAACGTCTTACAGGTCCGTCCTCAGCGACTAGTGTCGATGTCAATGCACCTTTTCACTGAATCGAGTTGCACCTCAATCCAGCTCAGAACGTCTGCATCGAGACTACGGGCTTGCGGACAATTTTCCACATGCCACCTTACACAAGTGGCTCGACTCACCTTCGCCCCAGCTAATCCCTCATACACGACTACAGCCCCATACCCGAGTTTCGTGCACGGTGTTAAGGAAGCGAGGCAGATCTTGACAGTGGCAGAGTCTGTATCCATGTAGTCTCCTCTAGACAGACCAGAGACGAATAATGACAGTCGCTCCTTCTTCACTTTATCCAAGTGAAAGCCGAAAGCACAGGTAATGGGAGACTCCACTTGGGGTTATGGACGCTCCGGTTGTCAGCGCATCTGGTTTCAGGTCTGACCAAAAGAAGCTTGGAGCAGCTGGCGTAGGCCTAACTACGCTCAGTGGCAAACGTAGAACCCGAGTTTCTACGACAAAAACTTTAGGGGATACGCGAAATGGGTATGTACAAAAGTATAGGATGTGTATTTGTCACTCTACCAGGCGACTCCTACGACTCCGATGCAGTGTCAATCCGTGGGATACAAGAAATGACTACACATTACATGGGAAGGGAAGGGGTGCCTACTGCAATGTCAGCTCAACACATGTCGAAGTCCAGTGATGCGTACGATGTTAATCCTGATACCCATCTGATTTCTGGTTCTTGTCCGACAGGTTTCTTGATGGTGAACGTCACCAGCATGCATGTGATTGCACACCAGGGCGACGTATCCACAACGTGCGTGCCAGGACTTCATAATTTAGTGATTAGGACAGCTCGAACATGACATTTGAGTGTACCGAATTACCAGCGCCTACGTCCAAAGCCAAATACCCATGGAAGTATATCATCATTCAGTGTGCCGTCATGTTTCAAAAAGCGGTCAGGACGGAAGGATTCCGGCTCAGGATACTTCTTTGGATTATGGGCCATGGCCCTAGAGAATAAATTAACCATTACTACTAGGGATAGCAAGATTGAACTGCAACACGAACCAGATATTAGGGACAATTGAAGCTCCTACCAAAAGGATGCCAGGTACAAAGCATGGATAACAGTAGAGCGACAATTACACACCTTTTGGAATGAAGTAACCTTTGTAAAAGTCGTCTTCCATATTGGAATGAGCCATACCTTGAACATGCTCAATTACACCTGACATTTTTTGGGGGTTACTCACCTAAGGGTCCTACAGGATGCCATCTCTTCATTTCTCTGATAAGTGCTCCAACGTACGGGAGAGCTGGAAGGTTATTAAAATTGGGAAGACGTCAAATCCGACAACCTGGTCGATCTCTGACTGAGCGCGTTCTTGAATCCCTGGGTTGTTCATCATGATCACGGTGAATACGAGTAAAGAGTTGGCAGTCTAAATGGTCCGTCTTTGAGAAAGCGCTTGGTAGAAAAGAGACCTACGGTCTCAACAGAACCTACGTTTCAAAATCATGATTCACAAATGAAGGTGGCGTTGACTCAACTGCGCTCGCCAGAATAAACAGTGGCAGCCGAGGCTTTGATTTCTGTCACCATCTCAGGATTGTCTTGATATATATCCAGCGCGCCGGAAACCATGAATGAATGTGCAGTCCCATTCGCCTTGGGTCACTATCAGCGTATCCTCTTGCAAACGCAGAAGCTCTGCCCGCCTCTTGGCGGATGACATGGTGATATGACATGTCCAGCGTATCCTTGACATATTGCTTCGATAAAGTTGCATCTTTGAAACTCAGGCCCGGATCCCATGAAGGCAACTTCGTTACTTCCCGCACACGAATGTTACATAGGCTTGAGCGCAATAATCAATGCACTTACAAAACGGGAATGCACTAAGCACAGCGGCCTTTTCTGGCGCTGCAACTCTTAGGAATATGTCTGATGCACGCTCCGCAGCATTAAGAAGCACATCGTCGTGCAATAAATATCGTAGTCGTATACCACTGATATTACGAGTAATGCAGAAAACCTATCTAGTGGATGAGATCTGATGATTTCGATGAACCACATCAGTACTGACGCTTTAAAGTGGCCAGTACAATTCGCAGGATCACGGAGTATGGATGGAAGCATCTCATATGCCTTCTGTAATTGCTTTGAGCGGTAGGTTAAAGCTGCTTGAGATCGCAAGACTCGATGGTGAAGGCGGTTATGAATTTTCAACCTTGCCCCGTATCTTAGAAACAATATCATCCACTCCCACCGAAGCTAAGAGTTTGCGAGTTCATTGGTGACCATCAGTAATTGTATACAAATATTACGCACAGCCTGAGGTCTATAGTGGCCATGTATGGCCGGTCAGAGTAAATCAGGGATCGATCTTCAGGTAATTCGTTCACAATTTCCTCAGAATTTAACACAATAATATTCACGCCCAGGGTGCTGGTATATATGATATCACCTGCAATCGCTGTCAGGTGTCAGGAGACTGATGCAAAGAATGAGAGGACCCACCACCATCGGTTTTGATATCAAACACATTTCCGAAAAAAGGGACCGCAGTAGACCAGGAGGCAGGCGTCTTTTATGAGATGACACTCTCCTGGCGATTGCAAGGAAAGTCAATAGCCCAACTGCTAGTGCAACAACGTCCTGTACCGAAAGGTCCATCGCGTTACACGATGATAAAGTCGAGGTCTGCACGGGAGCGCCGACTCGACACCACTTTCCAAGGTGGTTGGGCAAAAAGGGTTTGGCGGTACGTGCGCGTGATTTCGGGCGTGACTTTGACAAATGATTGATTCTCCAAGTGCCGCCCCTCAATGGATGCTAACAATGTTATGGGGTGTTGACAGACCCCACAGATTAAGGGATGCTCACAGTACTGTAGCGTTTTCGGGTCGTTTCCGTCGTCGTTTTCATTTCTGTTTTCGATGCTGAAAACGGCCGAAAACAGTTTCAACTTCAATCAAAGCGAGGAGGACCTGAGATGCGCATTTTTGGCAACTTGAGCACACTGAAGATCCGAGTCGAAAGTCGGGAAGCCATGTGTATTAGCAGAGTCAAGTCTTACTAGAACGCACCGCAGAAATTGGAACATTCTTCGAAAATTGCATTGCGTGTGTTGGCCGCCCAGTAAGTTGGAATGAAGCACTGGTGCAACCAGCGACACGCGGCATATCCGACGCATACGGAAATGGCGCCGATAACTTGGTAGTTGTTAAAGGATGGAAGTACGAGTAAGCACAGGAGACAGTGAAATACAAAGGCAAAGATGCTCATAGGGTACATATGCTGTGCCAAGTCCAGTGATGCTGTGAGAAACCTAAAATACTGCACATTCTGTTTGAGCGCTAAGCTAAGTCTTCGGTCTTCGGCCGGCCGTCGGAGTCTGCAGGTCGGATCGTCAACTCAATAACGATTCAAGATCCCCATGTACTCCCAAAACTCACTTGCGGATATCATGCCCGGTGACCATGCCAATGCCCATGCCCATGTCTTGCGTATCTCTGATACTAAGGCCTCCCAGTTCACGGTAGCCACATTCTGTGTCGCCAGCCTGTAGGCCCTAACCATACTTCAAGCTGGTAAGGTGAATTGAGTGCGGTTCTCTCGAGTTATCGTACGAAGGCCTGATGTTCTTAAAGTGAATGGCACACGAGTAAAAAGGCTGGCAGTACATATGTTCATAATGCATACCGTCGGGACTCCAGCAAGGCCGTTACATTGTCAAGCTAATAAATAACAAGTTATGTCTGCTGAATTAGGCTTCGAGCCGCGTTGATTATGCATGCTTTCGCGCTACAAGAGCATGAGGAGTCCACGACTTTTACTCGCCTAATGATGTTCATGCCTTTCTTCTCCCGTTGCAGATCTTGGTTAGAACAGGTCGGGAGGAAGTTACTGTGGTGGAGCCGCTGGCGGCAACTGTCTGCTGAGACGGACCCCGACGATTAGCAAGTGATACACTTGTGGCAATATTTGCACTTCCTCAGGACGACTTCATTGTTCAGTGCAGCTTACCTGACCTGACGAGACACTTATCGAGGGAGCGTAGTTCCTGGGATGTGTATGTGTGGAAATCATTTATGTTGCGTCCGGCCGTTTGGAGGCGAGCATGCCACCTCATATGTGGCCCTACAGTGATCTGAATTCATGACAGGTAGCAGTCAAGTCCATGAGGATCGAAATCGCAGACGAGGTTTTCAAGGACAGAATTACTAAAGTACGCCCTCCGCTTCCCTTTTGCACCACACTTGCCCAAACCCGATGCACTACGGCATCACAGATCCTCTTGCGCGATTACCATGCATGGAAGCCACTGCAGCACGAGAATATTTTACCTCTGCTCGGCTTCAGTTACGAATCGGGCCACTCCCAGCGATGGTTTCACCTTGGATGCACAACGGCTCGCTCACCACGTATCTAGGCAGAAATTTCACCGAGTTGACTAGCGGACGTAAGTTCCAAATAGTGTGTTATTTCTCGACAAAAAACGCCTATGTGATTCATCGGAACCTTAGTTACAGCAAGTGGCTACCGCAATCAGATACCGTACGTGGCTTCTTCACTCGCCCTGCACAACCGTTAAGAAGCAATATTGCAGTCCACTCGAACGATGTTGTTCACGGTGACCTTACTGCCGTACGTAGTTGATTAATCCCTGCCTTAAGTTAGATTTGATGCAGACCTGGAATGGCAGAACAACATTTTAATAGATCTCGCCTGCAACGCCCACGTAGCTGACCATGGCATCCTCGCAATGTGTTCTGAGCTCGGAGGCACGTCATTCATCAAGAGCAACGTGGGTGGGCTGCTCCAGAATTCTTTGAGGTTCCCGAAAATGAAGATTCGTTGCCTCCTCCAAAGCCAGAGAGCGATATCTATTCCTTTGGATGTATCATGCTGCAGGTTATTCGTCCATAGTTGCGCTCTGGCCTGCGACTGAGATCATGTAGGTTATGACAGGTCGACTACCCTATGCAGATATACGCAGCAATAATCAAGTCACCGCCTTGATACTCAGGGCCTGGAAGACCCTCAAGTCCACACATCGAAGATTCCTTTTGGGATTTGATCCAGAAATGCTGGAGTGATTTAGGACACTACCCCTCTGCCGTCGAAGTTTTGAGCTTTTTACAGTCAGATGTCCAGGTTTGAATGAGGTGAGGTTGGGTCGGTGTGGCTTGTGAACATTGTAACTTACAACGAATATGCCACATAGTGCCGTATTTTATATCATACATGGTGCTAATTGACACTAAACTAGCTACCCCACGCGTCCGCTTGACGGAACTTCGGGATCGTTGTATCTATTCCCTGAACAGAAGGGTTCCAGATCTGTACAGCAACGAAGCAACTCGAGCCTAACCTACATGATGATCTGTCCATCGTCATTTAAAGCTGCAAACTTCGACGCTTTCTTCGCGCACTTGAACAACTCCAGTTCGGTGGGCCAAAACAGAAACCTCTGTTGGACTATTCACGGACGCGTTGCAAATTTCTCTTTGATATCGCTCGCTGATCTTTTTCGTCCATGTACAATAGCAGACCTACGTTTTACATCATCGCCTATCGAACTACTATATACTCAACTGCTTTCGCTACGACACACTTCAGTCTCTGGATCATTACTGAGTCCTGATGCATACGTAGTCGTCCGTTAACAGTCCCTGCCTCCATCGCCCGCTCTTAAACTCACAACCTCATATCATATGCACATGGGTACGAAGAACACAATCAACGCACAGTACCTTTGCAATGATCCATCAAATCTCGGACATCAGCAATTTGCGGTCGCTGTGATATCTCGAGCCAGCACCGTGTGATGACATCCCAGTGACAATCTACAATCATAGGCATTGCTGGACGCTTGGGTTTGACACCCCTCAATATGGCCACGACGACCTGGTGGTCGCTGCGAATATCAAAGTACGGCTGCCGACCTGATAAAACCTGATGCAGATGAGAACAACGCGGCCACAAAATAAACACCGTTGACAAACTTGGTATATGATGCATCCAAAAGAGTAAATGTCGCTTTCTAGTTTCGGTTCGCATGGTTCATCGGTGTCCAACTCGGGAACTTCGAAAAGCTCTGGCGCAGCCCATCGCACGTTACTCCTGATGTATGAGGTCCCGCTTAGATCGGAGCACGTAGTCAACAGCCCGTAGTCTGCTATCCGAACTCTTCCGTTCCTGTCGACAAGTACATTGTTCTGGAACGAGGTGAGAAAACCCACACGCATGCCAAAATGTTACTCACAGCTGTGAGGTCCGCATGTGCCACTCCATTCGAGTGGACTATACGTCATGTATCAGCTTGTTTCGATGCACGCAAAATGATACAACATACGATATTGAAGACCAGCAGCTATGTCAGCAAGCTATCATGACAGTTATGAGCTGTAGTGCGATCATCCTGAGAGGACTCACCAGGCTGAACTTGTTGGTCTCAGTAAGATTATCATATTCTTTGCGGAGATATGTGCTTAGGGATCCGTTGTCCATCCACGGAGAGACGATGGCTGGTACGGGGCCAAAGTTATGGGTAATCCCACACAGTGGAAGGATGTGTTCATGCTGCAGTTGCTTCCACTTGGAAAAGTCGTCCATCAACCTCTGGAGATGGTCACGTATCAATTAAATACTCTGGGTGCTCTAGATCCTTAGCCCAACCTTTTTGACGGTTTCCCTGAAGCGGTCATCCGAAATGTCGATCCTTACGCATTTGACCGCCACCTTGAATGGACATTAGATAGCAGGTGTTTAGTACGAACCACAGACAAACCTCGCAGTAAACGTCTTGTCCACTCCATCTGCATTTCCATACATCGCCGAAACCGCCCTGAGCAGTAACGTAAACGCACTGCTTGACAACTTTCTCAGTAAGATCCGCCAGGTGTCTACATTCAAAGGTTGGCCAGACTGTCCTGCAAAAGACTGAAGGTCACTCACTCTGAATCCGGGTGGGTTGAGTTCGACGTTTCGGTTGCTGGCTGGTCTTCCCGTGTCCATTTTTTAGGCAACTGGAAGAAACTGAAGATCCAAGTCGAAAATTGGGAAGCCATGTGTGTCAGCGACCAAGTCTCGCTAGAGCGCACTAGAAAAATTGAACTGAACAAGAATGCTTGCTGGCTTTTGCGAGACCTTGCCTTTAAGCAAGTACGTTCGAGCAAAAGAACTTCTGGCAGGCACAGGCGCTCCTAGGATACATGCTGAGCCTGGCAGTGGTGCTGTGGGATTGGCAAACCTAAAATAAGACCGTAGGCTACAGCTAGATTTGAGCGCTAAATCTTCGGTCTTCGGCCGGCTACCGTGGAGTCTGCGCGTCAAACTCATCAACTCAATACGATTCAGGATCTGCTCAGATTGCTATACAACAAATATGACTATCATTGTAAAATGTATTCATGACAACCCAACCTGTGGTCCTGCACAAAAGGGGATCCCCGATGGTCGCTCGTTGACGATATCCCGCAGCCTAGCGTTTACTGCAGCACGTATATTACGACTCACTACGTACTTTCCAATGCCACGAAATTTCTGAATGAACTACGTTCTTCGGAAGGTGGGTTACGTGTGTTGGCTACCCAGTAACGTTGAATAAAGTACCGATGCGATCAGCGGTGCGCGCCATATCCGACGTATACGGGAATTCCTGTACAATAACAGCAATGACTTTGTAGTCATTGCAAAGATGGAAGTAGGGTATTCGCCCTGACAGTACCCAAGACGCAGTGTTGAAGAAGGTAAGGTTTTGATATACAGGAAACAATGTTTGAGCATACCAGTTACCTCACATGGCAGGATGGTTGGGAGATGGAAAGTATCGTCGTCGTAATCCTCCTATGGAAGAAAACCCTCAGGGTCGCACACCGCGGACTTTTTTTCACTGAGCCAGTTGTTGTAACATAAGAAGTCACGTCTGCAATTCCATGAGACTCGGTTGTCCGTCCATCGGCATAAATGAGCTCATTGGATTAATGAATAAATTCGTTAATCCAAACACCCTCAGGCTGGTGAGATCCCCACGAGGCAGCGACTTGAATGCACTGTACCGAGTATGAGTGACCACGGTTGATATTGAGTAAAAAAAACTGGCGCAGTGACGAAAGCTGGATGAGACATCAAGGGTTTAACACAGAAATGGATGCCCCCGCAATCATTTTACATAAAGAACCCACCATTATCTCCCGAGGAACCTATGCAGGTACAGATACTAAGAGTCATTCTCTGCTCATAGAATCACCGCCGGCACCAATATTTTACCCAAACCTAAGGGCCAAAGTTTGTGCAGAGCGTCAACTGAGCCCTCTGCCTCGCTGTGTAATAGTGGATGAGGCTCTTCCTGACCTTTATTTCTTCCACCGGTCATCAAATATCTACATCATGGTGCCAAGGCCTTCCCAGAATTTGAGACGCGAGCTGAATGATATTTTGTGTCAAACTCGAGGTTGAAGACCGATGCTGAGCCAAAACTCACTTCCAGATATCATGCCCGGTGACCATGACCATGCCCATGTCTTGCGTATCTTTGATGTAAGGACTCCTAGTTCACGGCAGCCACACTCTGTGTCGCCAGTCTGTACGGTAGGCCCCAATCATACTTCGAGCTAGTAAGGTGAGTTGAGTGCGGTTCTCTTGAAATATTATACCAAAGTAAATACAGGCGTTGCGGTAGTAAGCCAGACTCGGGGAAAGTCACTCCAAAGGCTAAAAAAAGAATGAGAAGAGCACCTAGATTGAAGCTGTGAGGGGACTCGGACAAACTTGGATGCCTGACCACGGTGGGGCAGAATAACTAATGAGTATGAGATCATCCCACTGGTACAGATCCTATACTATCGGTGGGATAACTTGCTTGACTGCTGGGGTACGTCGGGATGTCACTGTAACCGCCACATCATTAGCAGTATTTCAGGAGGTCCCAAATTGACCCATCCCAAACTACCAGCGAGTTGCTCGAAACTTTATCGCGTATCCTCGCAAAAGCCAACACCACGATATAAGTCTTGAGCCGAGGTGGGCGCGTGCTTCAGGAGGGTTACTCGGATGCATAATAGGGCTGGCAATTTGCTGCTAATTACTCGTGTCGGTACTGGACGTCGCCATGTGTAATTGAGAATGCAGTGACAATATAGGCCTAGGTCTATTATCAGCACTTCAGAGGTAACGGTCGAAGGTCCAAACCAACGGTTGAACGTTGATGTGGCATGAAAATTGGCTGCTTACATCATCAAACACCTCTATTCCATAACTTCAAGTTAACCGGCGTCTTTAGCATACCCTTTCCATATGCTGGACGCTGCAAGAAAGTACGTGTACGACCGGCGTCGTGGGCTATTTGAGACGTCAGCCGTGCTCTGTGGAGCGTATGCCGTGAGCCGCTATGTCAACGAGAGATTGGAGGAAGTCAAGGAGAAGGTAGTCAGGGAACGAACCGCACGAGAGGCGTATGTCCGCTGGCTCGGTCAAAGTATTTTCTGATCATTCACTGTCTTTAGACTTCGAAGACGCTTTCAGAGTACCCATGATGACGCATGCTTTACTATCATGGCACTTATTCCTACTCTGGCCGAGCAGATCCTCGAAGATATGGATGTCGAGTCACTTACCAACGAGCTTCAATCCCTCTCGCGTCCATCCCGTTCTCAATCACACGTCCGGCACCCAGGATCTCAGTCAGAGTCCGGAGCTAGCTCGGCGTCAGACGCGCACTCAGATGCCGGGTCTGTGTCAATGTCGTCTTATTCAGGATTCGATGGAGAAACGTCTTCCAATATGGCAGCTTCAACCAGCAGCTGGGTCGATCGCTTGTCCACCACCTCCTCGCACAGGAGCCCGAGTGAGCAGCTGCAGCAACCGCATGATTTCCTTGCCTCTGCTGGTAATCAACTTTCGGACTCCATCACTACGGCTAGCTCCTCACTGAGCTACAATCCTGTTGTCTCTTCTCATGTGGGTATTTTGTATCCGCAACAACTGTATTTTATTTCACATATCAGCAGGAACCACTCGCAAGCGCGTCTGCCTCTATGAGCGAGAGTAGCACACGAACGAAGGCTCAATTATGGAAGGAGGTAAAAATGTTAAGTACGTTGTCATATTCAGTGTCCCTTACTAGTTGCTCATCCAATACTCCCCAGCACTGACCCGCACACTGACAACACTCTACACCACCACTCTGCTGTCCCTCCTCACATCCGTACAGCTAGCCCTCCTGGCACGTGAGCGCTACCTCGCCTCAGTCCTTTCTGCAGAACGCTCCGAACGCATCCGTGAAGCCGCCCCGACGCTTACTGGGCTTATTCTCCGCGAGACTGTGTCTCGTGTCATTGACGTTGAGGCGATATGGCCATCATGGTGTGCAGGCCAAGAAGACTGGGATGAAGAAGTTGAAAACATATCGGAGGAGACTGAAATGCGCTTTTTGACACTTAGTTGGTGGATCCTACATGTAGGGTGGAAGGATGTGGCGGCGAGAGTGCGGGGTAGCGTCGAGGCTGTTTTTGAGGGGTACGTGTTTCCAGGTAGGTGTCCACACGTGCTTCACTGATCTTTTTACTTCCAGAGTATCCCTTAAGACAAAATTATCGCCTTCTGAACTCCATGTACTGATCCTTGATGTTCGGCGCCGCATCGAGTCCGACGGCAGTGGTGAAAAAGTAGACATGTCCGGCCGGTGAGTAATGCCCTGTTGGTCCACTCTAGGTCCATGTCCTCATCCCTCCACGCAGTTTCCTTGGTTCGCTCCTTCCTCCGACGCCCGAAACAACAGCCCACGTTCTAGCGCAAGGTGGTGCTCTCCCCCAGGTTCCTTCAGAACGCTCGTCCATCCCCAGTTCTTCGATACACAGGTATGATGACTCTCCACCAATAACCGGTCCCACGCCTCGCATAGGTATCTTCCCAACACCGCCCTCATCCATTCCCACCACCTCCCCATCCCCACCTTCCGTCGGACCTTCTATAAACACAACATCTTCGCCCCGCCCCGCCGAGCTCAACGACCCCATATTCTCCTCCCTCCTCTCCCAGACCCGTACATATCTTTCCGGCCCAGATTTTGCATACGCGCTCAGCGCCGCACTCGACCGTGCCACAGTCGTGCTAGTCGACGGACTTCGGGAGAATGTGTTCATAGATTCGACCACGACGAATGCCCCGGAAGGATTATCGGCGACCAACCCCATTGATTTGACTGCGGTGGAAGAAGTGAGGGAGGAGGTGAAGGTGAGGTTGGCAGGCCTCTTGCCTGGTCTGGCGCGGTGGAGCCAGTTGGCATTGAATGCGGTGCCTAATGAATTGGTGGATGTGAGTGTTAATTTGATTTTCGTCGTGTGAATGCTTCAATCCGCGCCATCCTGTGAGCGCTTTCGCTGGACAAATATCCTTTTTTTCTCCTTCGCTTGTTCGATTTACGCCGTGCTGTGAAATGCTGTGATTGACGGTCCTTTTTTTCAGAATATCATGGCGGTGCGCGAACTCGGTGCGCTGGAAGCAATTGTCATGTCAGATTACCAAGATCGATACTCTAATTGATCAGAAGGGAGGACAGTTGTATATTACCTATTGACGAATGCCACTCAGAAAGCATGTCAGATGTACCCTTGACTGATACGCCCCCTTAGGATGTGATCCGTAATTCATTGGCTCGATGTTGATGAATGCATCATCGCCTACCTATGATCATCGACTGTACCATTGCTGCGTCGGCTAAATGCTTTGACGGCACACGATGTTCGATTAATATGGCCCCACGGTCAGCAGGAGCTGATGGTGGCGATGTGCATATCTCCTAGGAGGCGCTAGTTTTCGTAAGATCTTAGATGGAGGAAACAGGTCTGCTTCTAACCAGGCCCTATGCTAACTAGACCCTGTGATAAACGCGTCAGTTTCGCCGGAGCCTGTCGCAGTGATGAAAGGACATCTTCTGCAGCATGTGCGTGATCGCTTCTAACTGGTAAGATAGTGAAAATATGGTCATGCGAAAGGGTCTTCTAGCTCGCCGACCCCTTCGCATGACCATATTTTCAAATCTCGCCTGATGAAAAACTTTGAACCGCCAATGTGATATTTCGCCATTTGATCAGAGCTAGCCTGAGAACCTTCCGGACTACTGTATAACAGAAGAATTGATCCTTCCCATGCACTTTCAGGACAGAATGTACTGCAATGGAACTCCTATCAAATATCCTTAAACACCTACAATTCCGCAACAACGTTGGTTTCAGTCCGAATAATCACCTGCGATATG
>MU837136.1:91553-107336 GCA_029603245.1 Rhizopogon salebrosus TDB-379
CTCGAGTGCTTCGCTGAACCGAGCACGCATCAAGAATCTTCTGTTATCATCTGCGCAGAAATGCCACCCCCGCCGACCACGAATCAACATCAACCTCATGGCTATCACTTATTGTACGTGCACCGGGAAAGATCCCATTTCTCTGCCGGTATTAGAAATGGTCACCCAATTGGAGTGCAAGTGTCGTACTAACGCCAATGAGCTAGACTCAGGATCCCAGTGCTATATTGATGGGCCACGTCGGATATGTGACATTGCCGGATGTAACTTGAAGATGGACCCCCCGAAGTCGAGTTGAAGGCAACCTTTCACGTCGGTATTGAAGAGAAATTTTGAAGATTGATTCATGGGGAGAAACGTGGAACACAACCTCCAGTCACAGCTGGAGCAATTTACAAGTTCTGAAAAGGGGTGACTCGTCGATAGTGACTTGTGTTTGTTGGTAGAATGGCCGGCAATTGCCGACTTAGTCGCATATCGACTTGTCATACTAATTTCAAGTTGAACTCTTTCGTGATCCTAAGTCATTACACTTATGCCTCTTCCACCCCTGACGAGATGCTCAGTTCAAAACACTATGCGGTCCGTGTACAAAGATGGCTAGGTCATAAGGATTAGTGTTTGTCCAGAAGCCATCAGAGAGAGGACCCATTTTAAGTTATGTAACAATTTCGGGCTTTCTTCAAACCTACGCGAGCGCGGATCGTAAAATGATAGTGTTTCGACAGTTCAATGTGCTGATTTGAACCATGGCATGCATGCTCATTCGGATTCCTTTCGCTCAACGGATTATAGGTGCTGTCAATTTCCTTCGTTATATTCCAGCGATCTATACTAGTGTAATGAACCTAAACCTTTCAAGTTCGTCCCTTTCACCTGTCCATACCGCATGTCACAATGTTCTGACCGAAGTCGGCACCGTTCCGAGCACCCTCCTGCATTAATACCTCAATTGCTCGCTGGACTTCGACATACAACACTCCTAAGCACGACATGCTCCTCCTGACGTATGCCTTCCAAGTTCTTTTGCTCTTCGTAGCATATGCCTATGGCCAAAACTCCACGCAAAATCCAGTTTGCCCTGACTGCCCACGTAACTTGACTTTGGCAAATAGGTACAGTTCGGGAAACTCTACATACAACTTGGTCAGGACGTGCGCCGCTTCAACTGACAAATCGCGCTGCGTGTATGTGTTCAACTCCCCCGCACTTTGTTCTATCTGATACTTGGCTTAGGTACGCTCCACTTCAACTCATTCTCAGTGAAGTCTTCAAATGTGAATACAATGTGAGTGCTGCGAAGCCCCGCAGACCACCCTTTGACGTGTTTGAATGTAGGATCAAGGCGTTCTCACTAGCTCTGATGAGCATCTCGGCCTTTGCCCGAAGACGGTCACAATCAGCGAGAAAGCGATAGGTGATCCGTGCGCGAACAAGTGTTAGAGGTAACGCTGGCCATGTGTGCTACAATACAACAGCAGCACCCTGTACAGGCTGACGCTGAGGGCTTGGTCGAATTGAAGTTGTGATGTGGACGCATTTCTGTTCTCAGCCTTTGTATGCGATTGGTGATCGAGTACTTCTGCTGTACTACTCATCTGAGTACATAGTCATGTAAAGAGCCTTGTCAATATTCAAGTTTGAGCGGGAATGATTGTTGGTCTAAGATGGCTCATCTACGACCCATTTGGACAAATGTCATTTATCCTTATGGCGAGTGTGCCAACACATTTAAGTTGAAGGCTGATCGAGGATACTGGACAACTCGCCATCATCAGCATTTCCAACTTCCGAGCGGCCCAAAAGCATATTCCATACTACCACATACATAACTGTATGATACATACATCTAATTATCCAACCCTATGCATAAATCCCATATCTCTGAATGGTGCGACGACGCATAACGATAGCAATGTGTTCAACGAAAAACATATTACATCCTCGAGATCGCACGTAGGTGTGGTATGACAAAAATGACATCGACCTAGGCAGAGATCCCAAGACTGGACAGTTCCTTGCGGATCTCAGCCTCCCCCTCTATTTTTTTAAGCTGCGTCGCCTCCAGCCGATCTCCGCGGCTTGCCTTCTCCTTGAGCTCCTCAATAGCCTTCAGCTAAGCCAGCAACAGTAAGCACAATACAACCGCAAGGGGGAAAAGACACTAACCTTCTTATTTAGATTCCGAACCTTCTTCGCGACAGGGTCCAACGATTCCGCACCCGGCGTGGGCGGAACAGAACTCTGCCCAGGCGTCTGCGTTCCATTCACCTGCACTGTAACATCAATAGATGGTCGCACAGACGCCTCCCCCGCAGCACCAGTCGGCGTAGCAGCCCCCGAACCAGCTTCCCCAGATGCCTTCTCGCGCTTCTTCCCTTTTTTCTTCGCCTTCTCGCTGCCGACGCCACCCCCCACAGCCGAAGGCGTCTTGGGCGGGGCACCAGGGACATTCCGCTGCCGTCCATTTCCGTTCTGATAGTGCCCGTTCCCATTCCCATTCGGCGGAGTAGAGGTCCCGTTCGCGTACCCCATACTACCCGGAGGATTCGGCGAACGATTAGGGCCGCGTCGCGGAGGTGTTGCGCTGCCGCTGCCTGTGGGCATACGAGGAGCACCGCCCTCATCCTCGCGCTTGAATATCGCGGGCGTCGCAAGACCGCGTGCACCTGGCGGTCTGTATGCCCCTGCGGGTTTGGCTGCAATAGGCTTAGCAGTCAGGGCGGCGGTCAATACGCTGAGTGAGGGCTGCGGCGCGACAGGGATAGTTGGGCCAAATGCGGGTGCTTGGTCAAGTGGTGTAGGTCTCCATGAGGCCTGGTATAGCTCCTCTACCATCTGGACATGCATGAGACCACCAGTACAATGCCAGACCTTAATACCGTTGTCCACACGGAGACGAGGAGACAGGGTAGCCGTCAAGAGGAACCTGCCGCAGGGTGACCACTCGCAGAACGAGGTATTTGGAGCATCAATGGTACAAATCTTCGTCAGGGTTTTCCTGTCGAAGATATCAATTTTTCCTGCCAAGTTACCGAAGCCAGCAAGTGCGACGAGGCGACCTTGTGGATTGAAAGAGATGTAATTGTGGGGAGAGCTTCCGAAATCGTGGAGCGTCCGCACGCGTTGATCAAAGAGCGTGGTTTTTGCAGGCATGACTAGGAAAACGACTAGCAGTTAGTACAGCTCTTGAAGGTTAAGGCTGACAACTAACACCCATAGACAACGCCAAATTCTTTCGAGTTTGGACTCCATGAAACGTCATGGATAGGTCCTTCCTTGTCAAGGGTGACGCGGCAGTCGAAGTTACCTGCCGCACTGAGGAGGTACATACCAGTCTCCCCATAGTAGTTCATGTTCGAGTTATCGACCTCCGTTTGTGTAAGGAGGAGCACCTGCGTGCCAAGATCGTTCCATTTTATCTGGGCACGATCAGCCTTGAAGAATGTTTTCGAGCAAGTGGGAGCGCCAGAGAGCGTCGATAACCCATAGATCTTGACACTTGCAGGGGCACCCTGAAAGCAAAGTCAGCGAATGAATCTATGCGTCAAAAGGGAAAGAACGGATACCTTCTTCTCAGCAACAAAGACTGCAATGGATGGGTTCAGTCCAGGACTGAGGGAGACCATGGATGCGCCTTCGACGCGTAGCTTATCAACAATGCCCTTCCCCCAATCTGCAGGACGGTAGACCTGAATCTCCTGAGTAACAAGACGGATGGCATGGGATTCAGACATAGTGTACTGAAGGTCCCAGTTCTCCTGCGACTTTTGTGAGAAGGAGATGAGCTCCTCGCCGGTGGAGGCGGAGAAGACACGTAGATTTTTGTGCTGGGTACCATCTTCCAGCTTCACTGTAGGGATGCGTGTGAAGTAAAAAGTAAAATTTTAATCGATTATCAGCGGATGATGGACACGAGGCGTACCTGGTCGCTCCCATGTTGAGAGGTACGTTCCGCGCGGGGAGAACTTGAGTTCGAAGATGTTTGGAACGCTCAGTTCTTGGAGGAGCTGTGCACCTTCTGCGAGATAGATCCGCACACTGAAAGGGTTGAATGAAATCAGCGCGGATCACGCGATCACAAGGCAAGACGTACACAGATGGTAAAGTATAAGCAAAGAGGCGGCCATCGGGGCTATAGTGGTAGGTGCGAGCTGGAACATCGGAGGCTGCGAAACCCTCAAATGGGGTGTATGTGGGTGTGCCGCCGACGAGGCCCATGCTCTTCTGTGCGCGGACTACAAGGTTTCATACGTCAGATCAAAGACAATGTGTATTGAACAGTTTACACACAAGCATATTGCTGGGAAAGCTGGGATGCCATTTTTTGTGCTGAGAAGACGGAGGGGGGTGAGGACGAAGCAAGTGAATGCTTCACAAAGGAGTCTATCGGTGTGGAAGGAGAAGGTAAAGGTATAACCGTGATGCACAGCTGGCTCATTCAAACGAGATCTACTTTAGGGCAAGCAGCTCAAAACTTGATCTCGGTTACAAATATAGCCATGAGGTAATACAGCCTTCGACTCATCAGTGCTAGCTCGTGCAGTACTACATACTTATCACCTCATTGATGACCGCCCGCTTGCCTCTGCACACTGAGCGCTGGATTGGTGAGTCGGAGAGATTTCGGATGGGCCGAATACGCCGAGAAAGGGAGAGATAGGCTGATTGCGGATGGTATAGCATGACATTGAACATATATAACTCATTATTGACAGACCACACTTAAATTTTCAAGTGGCAGTTTCAAACGGCGTACAGATTTACAGGGTGTCGCAGAGTACGTGTAGCAAAAAGTAAAGTGCAGCCGATAGTCGGTGATATGTGAGTATACGAAATTCCAGTCGTAAGTGAGCCCATCCCCAGATGTAACTCATAATACCCCCTCTACTGAAATAATAAAAATATCATATCAATACAACGTCCATCAATTGTGATAAACCATAAAACAATAAAACGAATTTCTTTGAACGAAGACTGGTTGAATGACCAGCACAACCTGCGCCGAGGAAGGATAGTGGTCATGATGGTGCTGGTACAGTGATGATAACGTGGTTGCAGAAAGCGAGTGCAGTGGTCAAGAAACCTATATGATTCTCTGAGGAAACATGAATAAGTTGGGAGTGACAGGAGAGGAATACACGAAGCATACGAAGAGTTATGCTCGTCATGCGATGACGCAGTAGCAACTGTTATTATTTTGGTACTCCTCATCAACTGGTACTTGCACTTGCGTCTCTTCAGAAGAGACGGGTGCTGAGGAGAAGACAGCAAGAGTGAAGAACGAATCCATGGCCTCAAAAGGTAAGTCGAAGATGGATATGCTTTAAAGCTCAGGAGGTTTGGTAGCTTTGAAGGACTTCGAAAATGTACTGGAAGTATCGCTGAGCTCCAGCGTATTTATTCGTTTCCAACAATGCATGGACACGGGAACTGCAGGGGAATCGGGAACCTGATTTGGCACGCTATACAATGTTCTTTGCCGAACATAGACTGGAACCGCGGATATGACGACCGATGAAGGTCCACGCTATTGTCTATAGAACACGACAGGCACTAACATGAATCATCCTGCCGACCTGGGGGAAGCGGGTCATCTTATCAACGCGCCCTCGCATAATGAAGCCGGGACTAGACAAAAAGAACGGTCCGACTATATAAGCAATTAAATTTTGCCTTCGCAGGTACTCCGCATTCTCGATGTAGTAGTCTTCACGTTCCCTTCGACGAGCAGTCAGTGAAGTTGGCCCATAACGCAGTTAACAATTACAAGAGACCTCTACATGGTATTTGGTCCTGATAGGATGAAGTCGTGAGGAACGGGAAATCAATGAAGCTATTCTGTGTGCTGTGACATGCACTTGACCTTCTCAAGCTTTTGTCCTCCGTTGTCTAGACACTGGAGTGTAATTGTTTCGGAGCTAAGCCGGCGGTAACAGTCTGGACCGGGGAAACATACTGTCTCGTTTCATTTTGTGACTCACCTAAGAGCTTCTAAGTAAGAAGTAAGCCAAGGTAGGAAGTAAGACGATCGCTGTATGTAAAGACATTGTCAGCGTAATCTGAAAGAGAATCTGCGATGGGCAAGTATCCTGGAAACAATAACGTCAGCCGGCGGGAGAAGTAAAGTTAAAAGAGTACCATACATTCACAATAAGGGATGCTCGCAGCCACCAGAATCGATCCGTTTATCGGTATAAAAATAAATCGGAAGAGTCAATTGTCAATGTTCAATGTACCTTAGGCCTGAGAACCGAACCAAAGGAGTGTTTTCGAAATTCGTACCGCTCATCATTGTTGCACCTACGCCGTGATTTTTTCGCGGATCATTTTGCGACATCATCCGCACTGACGATGAGTGTACAAATCAATGACACCATAAATAAAGTCGAGTGCGAGCGAACCTTTCCCCCAGGTGAGGTTGCGAGCCAAGTGCTTACTGCGCTCAACTCCTCTTTCATTCGCCGCCGTCTTTTATTTAAGAACTCGATGCATTCCAAAATTCGACGCAATTCACAACTTAGTTGTTAGATACGTCGAATTCTGGCGCTCCGTGCGATCGTAGTAGCCACATGCAAACAGCTGCTTCATCACGAATCTTCACATACCTGTGGTTGAAGACGGTGAAATGACATCAACCTAGAATCTAGTACGGTGAGTAGTCTAACCAGGCTTGACCAGACACTTGAAAAAGAAGGAAGACCGTCCTCTTCTCTCAAGGTCTGACTACACTGGGAAAACTAAGTATTATGCGCAGTTGTTTACGTCTGTGTGCATGTGGCGCTATGATAGAATCCGCTGCCAAGTGCCATGGCCAGTGAATGCGCACTGACCACAAAAGCACTGCAAAGTAGAGTCAGAAAATGCGGAAAAAAAAGCTTCCAGTAGGTTTAAGGAGAGGGTATGTATCGCAGTATTTCCCCCCCTTTCTTTCCTCCCAACCACCATCATCTCGGTGATCCCGAATTTTAACCCAGAAACACCAGAAACTGTTAAATGGCTCGTACCAAGGTATGTAAAGGCTGCTCCATTCTATCTTCCGTGATTTTGTGAGGAGGAAGGAATGCATGCTCATCGCCCCGAGCGAGGCTGCATGAGAAGGAGGTGTCGCCAAGGCCCGGGTGCTGTGGCGCAAAAGACTTTTTTCTTCACAAAGCATCAGTGGGTTGGATTTTACTACAGAGTACTACGTAGTGCTCTGTAGTAGTCTGTAGTGTGCCGTAGTAAATTACGTTTTCCTGATGAGAAGGCACCACGGAGGTTTGAAACCACGCATTCTGTTCCATCCGTATCTTCCACCCTCCGGGAGTGCCTCTCATCGTCCGATGGAACTTCCAATGTCATAAAATATGTTTCTGACGACTTTCCTTTTTTGGTAATTCCAGCAAACTGCCCGTAAGTCGACGGGAGGCAAGGCCCCTCGCAAGCAACTCGCCACCAAACAGACCAGAAAGAGTGTCGCGGTTAGTTTCCCACTATCGAATATCCTGAACGTGCTCATTAACCTCCGCTTGCTCTTCATCGCAGGCCACCGCTACTGGAGGTGTGAAGAAGCCTCATCGGTTCAGACCTGGGACAGTCGCCCTCCGTGAAATCAGAAGGTACCAGAAGTCCACCGAGCTGCTCATCAGAAAGCTCCCTTTCCAGAGGCTCGTGCGAGAGATCGCCCAGGACTTCAAGGTATTGTCCATATTGCGGTTGCATCTAGACGGAGACATTGACTTTGCCAACCTTCTGCAGACCGACCTTCGCTTCCAGTCATCTGCTGTTCTTGCTCTGCAAGAGGCTAGTGAGGGTAAGACGATGCGCCTTTAGGCTGTCATTCACGCTCATGTATGTTTCCTTGTGCAGCTTATCTGGTATCTCTTTTCGAAGACACCAATCTGGCTGCCATTCATGCCAAGAGGGTCACTATGTAAGCCTCCTCCTACAAGTTATCATTGAGTTAGACTGGTGACACCTTTCTAGTCAGCCCAAGGATCTCGCTCTCGCTCGTCGTCTCCGGGGAGAACGTTCCTAATCTGATTGATTGAAAGTTAATGTTGATTCATATGATGTTTCTTCGAAGTGCTCGTATTTACTTTTGTTTCACTATACTGTATGCGATCTTCCTTGCGAGCGTTTGTTGTGAAATATATAACAGCTCTTACTACAAATCAATTGATTGTTAATTGCCTTACCTCAAAGCCAACTGTTGAACTACTAAAGGCTTGAAGTTGACCGAGAAGATGATGCTTAGCACGCACGCTGCGATGTTGGGTCTGTCTTGAGAGCCAATTATATATCCTCAAACACACAGTAACAAGTATGTGTATAGTACTGACAACCTCGTGTAACACTGTGCGTACTCCCTCTCACGGAAGGTCACTCAATTGGCTGCTAATATTGGCAGGGGTAGCACTCGATGAATCTCCAGCATACAAGTTATTGAAGACCGTAAATGATCACATGATGATTGACTACAACTTCCTAAGTGCTACGCCCTGTAGTCGATGTTGATAAACTTTAAGATACCCCCCACGTCAATGGAAAGCTACCCAACTACTACAGGGCCCAGGGTGGTTGTGACTTGGATGATTGATGGACGTCCTTCAGGTTTCCTAGACAAGCATTGCAATGAGAGTTGTCTGTGAGACTCATTCATATTGATCTGAACTGTATTAAATGGAGCCCTTCCAAGTGTTATTGCACCAGAAACATGCTCCACAGTTTGAAGCCGCGCATAGGGCTGTTTTCCCGAAAGGATCTTAGACCATGTTAAGAATGTCGCACTCTGTTCGGGATTACAAAAGTCCAACACACCTGCAGCATTACGCAGCCAAAGGAGTAGATATCTCCCGCCTTGGTTGGCTTTTGTGATGGTAACTGGATCTCCGAGTCCTCCTCGCTATCTTCTAAACCAAAATCTGGCGTGATGAACTCGGGTGCCATCCAGCGCGCGTTGCCCGGATGCATTGAGTTGAACGTCATATTTCCTGCCTCAGTCAGAACCATCGATAATCCGAAGTCTGCGAAGCAAAGTTTTCCAGAGCCATCAACCAGAACATTTGTCTATCAACGATTTGCTGAATTTCAGCCATGTTATTAAAATTATTAAAACAAGACCTACCCCTGTCAGGTCACCATGCACGATATCCTTTTCTTCGTGCACTAGCATACTATCTTTAGTATATGATACCGTTGCCACGGATGGGACGCACAATAGCGAAGACCAGCAGCCACTTGTTGTATCTGAAATCGCTGCTAAGTATAAACCGACGCAATAGTGATACACATACAAGTTCTAACTTTCGACAGTCAGACAGTTGGGGAAGCTGCTTCAAGTAATCACCCAGCGATCTGTTTTCCATCCATGGAGAAACTAGCGCAGGAAGTCGCCCAAAGTCATCCCTCATCGTGATACCCAAGAAAGGGAGGATATGGTCGTGTGACAGCGTAATCCAAATATAAGCCTCGCGACGAATCCTCTGGGGTGCAAAAATGATCAGCGACTGTAACCGCAAGTGCTTCATGCCCTAACCTTGCCTGTTTTTTGTATCAGTTCTTCATCGTCTGCTTTGGGGACCCTGATGCACTTGACAGCAACCTATATTGTGGTAAATAATGGGTTTCATACCTGCTTGCAAACTTACAATAATGCAAGGCCCAGACGGTGTAGACATGGAACATTTCCAGACGTCACCGACCCCTCCTGAACCATGAGCAAATGTGTCTAGTTTTGTGATGGTTGTCGAATCAATAAAAGTTGGGTCGATTTTGAAATCAACTCCGCCATTGGCGTCCTGGGAACGTCAGTGTGTCGTCATTCGTAACGACTGCAAAATAACATCGACGTACAGTGGGGAGGTCACCCATTGTGAAGAAAAGGTTCAGTATTCAAAATAAAGGGTGGTAGGCACTGTACTGGATCACAGCGAATGATTGTAGGACGGGTGAGGTCGCCCTTATGTATGTTCCGGAGTACTATCAACGCAGAGCCCCAAATCAATCGACGTGACCTGTTAAGGCCTGAGCGTCTTTGATAGTAAGAGATGAAAACCATGATACTGAAGGCGTGTTATCCAGCATCCAGAATATCAACGATCGAGGATCGGCGTCGGTCATGTGTTCAATCGAGATCAACTTGTTCCATAATCTTCCACATCAGAAGGGGCATTAGGGAAAGATCAACAGATTGACGATCGGTGGAACCGCTAGAACTGGGCTAGAAACGGTATTGCAGTATACAATCGTAGAGATTTTCCCAACATGTGCAACCAGATCACATTGACGCGACAGCGTAGCTGTTGAGGGTTTTGGTAAGACTGAGGAAACGAGGAGTCCCAACTCCTATGTACAATGCTACGGAAACGACCTGCATGTTTCCGCGTCTGCGACAATTAGGAGGTAGTCGTCATCTCCGAACATTGACCTCGTTAGAACTTGTGACGTCTGTCAACGTTGCGAAACCACAGTATAGGGCCATTGCGCCGTGGTGGTGTGTAACGCTAGATCGTAGAACTGTCCCTTGCTATTGGTGGATACCACTGGATCAATTGCGCCCAGGGTTTGCCAAAACCATCAGTAATAACATTATATCCCTGAAGTTTCGCACCTAAAGGATAAGAACTGAGATGTCAGATGACAAACGAGCGCGTACCTTGGTAGGAGGAAATAATGGCCGATAGGAAGGCTACTGCAGCGTGCACTTAACCACGAAGTTCAGGAAGTTCCTGATTAGACAGTCAGATGTTCTACGGACGAACGCATTTCCTATGCAGAACCTAACTACCACCCCAGGTGGTGTTTTGTTTGCTTCCTAGAACGTCTACTTCGAGACACGTGCACGGATTTCCTGCCACAGTAAAGATCTTGAATTGAAGTTAAACATAAATTTAGCTTGAGGCTCCTTCCTTGACGTTCCGCTCGCGCGAGGCCTTAAGCACTACTCTGATGCAGGGAGAAACGAGAGAAACAGCATGTCCCCATGGACTATGTATCTGTTAACGAGCGCTAGCGCTCAATAGATTGGGCAATGAGGTTCATAGAACGACCAGGACCGCGGCCTAGGACCCAAAAGACGCGCCTATAACCACGCACTATCCCTTCCAGGACTTCCCGGCTTGTATAGAGCGGTACAACAGCGTCTTTGTCGTATGCCCTGTATCACACGACACGTGTGTAGAAAAGCATAACCTTGAACCTTCTTCAAGTTGCGTGATATCTGATAGAAGGTCTCACCCCTGGACAAACTTCCGACCCGTACGCGGTATAGTGTTGTTCCCGGCCCGGCTCGTCTCAAAAGCCGGGGCTAGGCTCGGCCTATCGCAAAAACACCGGGCTTTCACAAACAGAAAACAGCTTAAATTTGATCTAACATTTAGTTATTGGTATGTATATCTACTTCGGCGTCCTTAGTATCATCTACCTCGCTGTCTAACACTACACCGTCTACTTCATCTTCGACTATGGTATCCCAGCTTTCTCCATTAGCCCCCCGTGCAACAGCCATGTCATCAACTTCAGTTGCAATAGAGGGATTATCCGAGTCTCGAAACAAGAGGTCTCTCCAAATAGACCAGAAAGAGTTTAGCGGTTAGTTTCCCGCTATCAGATGTCCTGAACGTGCTCATTAACTTTGTTACTCTTTATCGCAGGCCACCGCTAGGTGTGAAGAAGCCTCATCGGTTCAGACCTGGGACAGTCGCCCTCCGTGAGATCAGAAGGTACCAGATGTCCACCGAGCTGCTCATCCGAAAGCACCCTTTCCAGAGGCTCGTGCGAGAGATCGCCCAGGACTTCAAGGTATTGTTCATATTGTGGTTGCACCTAGACGGAGACACTGACTTTGCCAACCTTCTGCAGACCGACCTTCGCTTCCAGTCATCTGCTGTTCTTGCTCTGCAAGAGGCTAGTGAGGGTAAGACGATGCGCCTTTAGGCTGTCATTCACGCTCATGTATGTTTCCTTGTGCAGCTTATCTGGTATCCCTTTTCGAAGACACCAATCTGGCTGCCATTCATGCCAAGAGGGTCACTATGTAAGCCTCCTCCTACAAGTTATCATTAAACTAGGCTATTTTGTGACACCTTTCTAGTCAGCCCAAGGATCTCGCTCTCGCTCGTCGTCTCCGGGGAGAACGTTCCTAATCTGATTGATTGAAAGTTAATGTTGATTCATATGATGTTTCTTCGAAGTGCTCGTATTTACTTTTGTTTCACTATACTGTATGCGATCTTCCTTGCGAGCGTTTGTTGTGAAATATATAACAGCTCTTACTACAAATCAATTGATTGTTAATTGCCTTACCTCAAAGCCAACTGTTGAACTACTAAAGGCTTGAAGTTGACCGAGAAGATGATGCTTAGCACGCACGCTGCGATGTTGGGTCTGTCTTGAGAGCCAATTATATATCCTCAAACACACAGTAACAAGTATGTGTATAGTACTGACAACCTCGTGTAACACTGTGCGTACTCCCTCTCACGGAAGGTCACTCAATTGGCTGCTAATATTGGCAGGGGTAGCACTCGATGAATCTCCAGCATACAAGTTATTGAAGACCGTAAATGATCACATGATGATTGACTACAACTTCCTAAGTGCTACGCCCTGTAGTCGATGTTGATAAACTTTAAGATACCCCCCACGTCAATGGAAAGCTACCCAACTACTACAGGGCCCAGGGTGGTTGTGACTTGGATGATTGATGGACGTCCTTCAGGTTTCCTAGACAAGCATTGCAATGAGAGTTGTCTGTGAGACTCATTCATATTGATCTGAACTGTATTAAATGGAGCCCTTCCAAGTGTTATTGCACCAGAAACATGCTCCACAGTTTGAAGCCGCGCATAGGGCTGTTTTCCCGAAAGGATCTTAGACCATGTTAAGAATGTCGCACTCTGTTCGGGATTACAAAAGTCCAACACACCTGCAGCATTACGCAGCCAAAGGAGTAGATATCTCCCGCCTTGGTTGGCTTTTGTGATGGTAACTGGATCTCCGAGTCCTCCTCGCTATCTTCTAAACCAAAATCTGGCGTGATGAACTCGGGTGCCATCCAGCGCGCGTTGCCCGGATGCATTGAGTTGAACGTCATATTTCCTGCCTCAGTCAGAACCATCGATAATCCGAAGTCTGCGAAGCAAAGTTTTCCAGAGCCATCAACCAGAACATTTGTCTATCAACGATTTGCTGAATTTCAGCCATGTTATTAAAATTATTAAAACAAGACCTACCCCTGTCAGGTCACCATGCACGATATCCTTTTCTTCGTGCACTAGCATACTATCTTTAGTATATGATACCGTTGCCACGGATGGGACGCACAATAGCGAAGACCAGCAGCCACTTGTTGTATCTGAAATCGCTGCTAAGTATAAACCGATGCAATAGTGATACACCTACAAGCTCTAACTTTTGACAGTCAGGCAGTTTGGGAAACCGCTTCAAGTAATCACCCAGCGATTTGTTTTCCATCCAGGGAGAAACTAACGCAGGAAGTCGCCCAAAGTCATCCCTCATCGTGATACCCAAGAAAGGGAGGATATGGTCGTGCGACAGCGTAATCCAAATATAAGCCTCGCGACGAATCCTCTGGGGTGCAAAAATGATCAGCGACTGTAACCGCAAGTGCTTCATGCCCTAACCTTGCCTGTTTTTTGTATCAGTTCTTCATCGTCTGCTTTGGGGACCCTGATGCACTTGACAGCAACCTATATTGTGGTAAATAATGGGTTTCATACCTGCTTGCAAACTTACAATAATGCAAGGCCCAGACGGTGTAGACATGGAACATTTCCAGACGTCACCGACCCCTCCTGAACCATGAGCAAATGTGTCTAGTTTTGTGATGGTTGTCGAATCAATAAAAGTTGGGTCGATTTTGAAATCAACTCCGCCATTGGCGTCCTGGGAACGTCAGTGTGTCATCATTCGTAACAGACTGCAAAATAGCATCGACGTACGGCGGGGAGGTCACCCATTGTGAAGCAAAGGTTCAGTATTCAAAATAAAAGGTGGTGGACACTGTGTGGGATCACAGCGAATGATTGTGGGACGGGTGAGGCCCCCTTATGTATGTTCCGGAGTACTATCAACGCAGAGCCCCCAGATCAATATATAAGACCCTGAGGATCTTTGACGGGAAAAAATGAAAACCGTGATACTGACGGCGTGTTATCCAGCATCCAGAATATCCAACGGTTGAGGATCGACGTTGGTCACGTGTTCAATCAAGATTATCTTGTTCCATGTATCTGCCGCATCAGAAGGGGGATTAAGGAAAGATCAGCAGATTGAAGATTGATGGAACCACTAGAGCTGAGCTAGAAACCGTATTGATCGCGTTAGGACTCAAGTTGTGATGTCTGTCGGAATTGCGAGATCACAGTATAGGGTCATTGGTTCCTAACGGGTTGCGCCGTGGCAGTGTGTAACGCCAGATCATAAAACTGGGCCAATTGCGCCCCAGGATTTGCCAAAACCATCAGTAATAACATCTCATCTTTGAAGTTTATCGAAGTCGAAATGCACCTAAAGGATAAGTGGGTGACAAACGAGATGCTACGCGCGTACCTCGGGAGGGTGAAATAATTGACCGATAGGAAGGCTATTGCAGCATGCACTTAACCACGAAGTTCCTGATCAGACAGACAGATGTTCTAGGAATGCTGGACGAATGCATTTCCTGTGTAGAACCTGACTACTGTCCCAGGTGGAGTTTCGTTCGCTCCCTAGAACATCTACTTCGAGACAGGTGCGCGAATTTACTGCCACAGTAAAGATCTTGAATTGAGGTTAAAAATAAATTTAATCAAGGCTCCTCCCTTTACTTTCCGCTCGCGCGAGGCCTTCTCGAAGCAAGCACTCTGATGCAGGGATGAACGAGAGAAAACAGCATGTTCCCATAGACTATTCGCCCGTTAACGAGCGCCAGCGCTCAATGGATTGGGCAATGAGCCACATTGAAGTTCATAGAACCGCAGCATAGGACCCGAAAGACGCACTTATAACCACCACCATCCCTTCGAGAACTTCTGGGCTCATATAGAGCGGTAAAGTCGCGTTTTTATCGTAGGCATTTTAAAACCCGGTATCATATGGCACAACATGTGTAGAAAAGCGTAACCTCGAGCCTTCTTCGAGTTGCGTGATATCTGATGGAAGGTCTCACCACTACTAGTAGGTCACACCTACTTACGTTTGTCCATGTCGAAACTTTGAATGTATGTTTATTTTTGCGTCGACTACAGCAATGAAAGCATACCTTATGATACAGTCATTGATGGAAGTCCCATCCTGTTCGGAAATGACTCGGAGACTCGGAGAGGTGCGGGTTTTGGGTGACGAGCGTGTTGTCAGTCACTTGTCGGAGTTAGGGAACATTAGGTAATCTCGACACGTGATGCCGGATTTTGCCGTCAGCTAGCTATTTGTGGCTCAACCTTATTTCATCGGTTTTATCCTAAGGTAGACCTCATGCGAATCCATACAATGTCATGTGATTGTGACCAACTGTGACAGGTGGCAAGTTAAGCATCAGCCGACATGCCGAAACGTCACCAGGAGATGCAACACTTGAATCACGGCGCAAAACATAGAGCTTTCACATTTCACACCCTCACCATCTCACCTCGTGCAGGCCGCGAAGCCTCTTTGTCCATTATCGTCGTCATCACTTCTCAGTCTACGCCACTCGTCTTTGTTTCGTCTCTCTCGCCACTCGTTTACGCTCCGGCCCTCCACGTATTTAAGCCAGCATGTACTTTCGTAGTAGGTTGTCAGAATCCATCCGTCTTGACT
>MU837136.1:116741-129799 GCA_029603245.1 Rhizopogon salebrosus TDB-379
GACCGACAGATACAGCAGGCAAAGAACAGACAACCGAAGTCGTGAGGAAGCCTGTTCAAAGATCTCCTACATCAGATGCACCAGAGAAAAACCGACGGATTGACGCCCGGTAGAACCGCTAGAGCTGACCTAAGAACTGTATTGTAGGTCTGCTACTGGCTGGGGGCGCAGCAGCATGATGCACGTACGAGTTCGAAGGGGAAAAGGTCGATCATGAGATGTGAGTGAAGGGGGTCAATTCACTAAAGTTACGAGAGCGACAGACATGCTTATATATCTACGAAGGATGGTCAAAGCAAAGAAAGGGAGTGGCACATCAAAGCGATACAAAGGGAATCCGTCGTCAGGGGAATCCCGTTCCTTACAGTATTCAATTGCAATACACAATCACAGAAATAACAGACCCCCCAACACGTGAGGCAAGAATACATTGACGCGATAGCGTAGTCAGTGAGAGTTTTTGGTAAGATTCAGGAAGCGGGGAGCCTTGGCTCCTGTGTACAATCATGCTGCGGAAGCCACCTGCATGAGATCCTAGAAGTAAAAGGCGTCGATGTTCAGTGTACATTTCCGCGTCTGCGACAATAGGAGGTAGTTCTCATCTCCAAACCATTGCTTGCGTTAGAACGATTGTCGCAGAAGTCTGTCAAAGTTGCAAGATGGTAGTATATGGTCATTGGTTCCTAACGGGGTGCGCCATGCCAGATCGTAGGACTGTCTCTTGCCCCCAGGATTTGCCAAAACTAGCAGTAGTAATATCATATCCCTGAAGTTTATTGAGGTTGAACATGAGCACCGAGATGTCAGATGACACACGAGATGCTAAGCGCGTAGTCTCCCGTAGTCAGACCTTGATAGAAGCAAGACAGTCGTTAGTTCCTTTTCAAGCGCGTACCTTTGGATGAGGAAATAGCTACCCGATATGAAGGCTACTGCAGCTTGCATTCAAGCACGATGTTCTAGAAACGCTGGACGAACGCTGTATAACCTAACTATCGCCCCAGGTGGAGTTTCCTAGGGCATCTACATACGCGCACGGATTTCCTGCCACAGTAAAGAAGATTTAGCCTGAGGCTGTTACCTTGACGTTCCACTTGCGCGAGGCCTTCCTAAAGCAAGCACTCTGATGCAGGGAGAAACGAGAGAAATTACATGTTCCCGTGGAATATTTTATCTGGCAACGAGTACCGGCAATGAGCCACATTAAAGTTTATAGAGCGAATAAGACCGCGGCAGACGCACTTTATAGCCACACGCCATCCCTTCGAGAATTTCTTGGCTTATAATAAGAGCGTTAAAACTGCGCCTTTATCCTCAGCGTTTTAAAGCCCCCTGGATCATATATATTTACAACGTGTAGAAATGTGTCACCTT
Organism: Rhizopogon salebrosus TDB-379; assembly: GCA_029603245.1. Taxonomy (NCBI): domain Eukaryota; kingdom Fungi; phylum Basidiomycota; class Agaricomycetes; order Boletales; family Rhizopogonaceae; genus Rhizopogon; species Rhizopogon salebrosus. The sequence goes on from MU837136.1 coordinate 118,116, forward strand.
GAACCCTCTTTTGACAAGTTGCGTGATATCTGACCCATTGGAAGGTCTCACCCAGTATGTTTGTCCATGTCGAAACTTTGAAATGCAAATTTTTTTTTTGTTTTTTTGGCGTAGACTGTAGCAACAATGATTGTGTCGAACCCAGAACCTCCCCGTGCAGTGCACGTGCATAAAGCATGTGACTTGTGATTGATAAGAATGTAGCGGAGAGATCGGAGTTTAAAATGGCTCAGCAAGAATTAGTAAATCTAATAATAACCATGGGAGTTGCCTTCAGGAATTAAGTCCATTAGAATCGTAGATTCGCGACGGCGAATACTGACTCTGGAGCATAAGTTGTTCGGAAGTTTAAGTGACTCGGAGACGCGCGGGGGTTTGGGCGGAAGTGCTGCTGCATGATTACATCCTCTCCCCAGCAGGCATATCGATGATCATATGACACAGCGGCGGCCAGCCTTAGCGCTAAAAAGAAACCAGTCATTTTGCATATTGAATTGAATGTCCATGCCCCGTGGTGTATCACGTCTATAACACGTATGAGAAGTTCTCATGCAAAAGAAGCCTTTGAAATCGGCCGGAGTGACAGGGTCTTTCAAGTTCGGTTCACAGTGCTTAAAAGAGGGTCGGATGGCCTTCATTTGGCTTGCCTAAGGGAATCTAAGTTTCGTTTATTCTCAACACTCTCCAAGCCGATATTATCGCTGCAACTTGAAGTGCGTACGCCTGCATTGCCTCTGACAGGTGCCACTTCATCCTCGTCGTAGGTTATGTATCCGAATCTGATAATGCAATTTTAAACAAGCTTGCCTTTTCTCCCCATCCAAATGTTTCAAATCATGGTTTTGTTTTCTCACACTGGAATACAAGTCTTGCTGAATAAGTGGAAGAGGACGTTACTCTTCTTACTTGGGTGTAATTCACTGATGTACGTCAAAAGGAGTTAAATTCGTAATATTAGCTTGTCGCTAATATGCGCTAATATTCTTTGATATACTAGTCTACCTGACCTCACTGGACAGATAAACAAGGAATCATCCCGATATCCTGTCGCTCAAGGGAGCCTCGGGGATGTATGGAAGTGCACTCGGCAGGTGAAACCTCCTCAATTAGCAAGTAGCTTGCCAATTTACTTTCACGACCATTTGAGTACTGAATATCTTTCTCTTTGTCAGGTTGCAGTCAAGTGTCTGAGAATTGACATCGCAGATGATTGTTTGAAGAAGATGTTTACGGAGGTTTGCGAAACACCTGTACCATATACTCATTTGCTGAACCACTGCCACCCAGAGGCTCGAACATGAACTGCAACAGAATACACAGCTGAAACACCGTAATCTGCTGCCCTTAATAGGAATTACTCGAGGATTTGGTTCACTGCCTGCTATAGTCTCCCCGTGGATGCACAATGGCTCCCTTACTATGCTTCTTGATCGTGATTTTCAGCATCTCACCATCATCCGAATGCTGCAAATTGTAGGTATATGATGTCATGGTGTGGCACGTATTTTAATGTTGGCTGTTGCAGCTTCGTGACATCGCTTCAGCTCTCCAGTATTGTACGTAACTAAAATAGTTTTCAGCAAAGCTAACATTGAATGTAGTACATTCCAAGGATATAGCTCATGGTGATCTCACCGGCGTGAGTATCATTCAGATTCCCTTTACAACGCCAATTATTGATGCAACTCAGAACAATATTCTCATCGATGAGAAGGGCAATGCTTTTGTGGCTGACCATGGAATTCTCGCCTTTTGTTCCGAGCTCAGTGGCGCGTCGTATATCACAAGCAATGTGCGATGGACTGCACCAGAAAACTTCAGAATTTCAGAAGATGAAGAGCCAATAAGTCCTCCCGGACCCCAATTGGCACCTGACATCTATTCTTTCGGATGTGTCATGCTGCAGGTTCGTGGGCGAATTATGGCACCATGTAAGTGTAATTAGAATTCTCTTGCAGGTTTTCACAGGAAGGGTTCCGTATTCTGAATGTCGAAGTGACCATCAAGTCGTCGTGCAGATACTCAGAGGCAAAACACCTGTGCGGCCACTGAATCCAATTGGGGATACCCTATGGGATTTCACACAGAAGTGCTGGCTTGAGGCAGAGCACAGGCCTTTAGCGAAGGAGGTATTTGGGTTTATCCACCGTCAGCTGCAAGTACCAGAAGGAAAACCCTGACGCTGTCATGCATATCAGTCATGGACTTGCGGTCACGGTGTATACTCCATTTCATGCCTTAGCTATGCTCTCCACCCTATATTCACATTTTTTTCTACCTGCTATTACTGCTTTCCATGTGTCTTGATGTAGATATTCATATTTTTGAACAGATGCCTGGGTGCATTTCTCGGAAAACCTGTGGCAGTCGGTGTTGGATTTAGTGCACACCGGCAACTCGGAGCTCGACGCTGACAAAGAGACCGACTCAGCCCGCGAGATTTGTAAGGCCGGCATTGAAGAAACTGGATAGAAAATAATCATTTCGTAGTACATATATAAGAGTAGTTTGCAGTGTGGAACCTGAGTTGGTTTAACTTCAAGGAACGTGCCCGAGACTTGCGTGCAACTCAATAGTTGGGCCCAGCGTTCAACCTTCAGTATTGACAATTTTCAGGTAATAGAGCAAGACCCATTTGACGGTGCTCCCAGAAGGGACTTAAGTACATACATCGTCCACTGGTAGACAAACTTTTGCTCTTAACGAACCAGCACCCGCACGATACCTGGGCGGCTGGCTCGATGGGTTACACCTTGTAGCCTTGTATTCACAGAAATCATAACTTGATATGATTGAACTTCACGGACGCGTTAAGCTATCCCGTATAGGACCTGCAGGTGGCTCGTGCTAGTGTCACTGATAAGTCAAGGGGAAACTTTGACAGCAACCCAGACAAGGATAAAAAATGAACCCTATGCCCGCAACGTTGGCAAACTCACAGTGCACGAGGAAGATGGCAAGGCAACAGCTGAAACATCGGTCCCCTATCATGATAGGGTCTCCTATCAATCTCGCGGCGGCGCAAATGGTTCGGTGTTCCAAATAAAGGGCAGCCAATGCCACAATGGATGTAAGGCTAGTCACGATGTATGAGATGGTGCAGACATTCCTTGTCCACGGATGTCCGAATCAGTATAGAGCTGTTAGAGGGTCTGAGGGCCGTCTTCGACAGAAAGACATCAAGTCGGAAACAATCTTGGTGTCACTGGCAGGACCCGAAGCGGGGCAAGGGGGAGTGACGATGCCAACCCGCTGACGTCTATTCATATGGTTGCATCATGCTGCAGATATGCTGCGCCACCATCTGATTCCACGCACTCTACTGATATCACGTAGCTATTTTCTGGACACTCGCCTTACCTCTGGCTAGCGTACGCAATGCATGTTGTCGCTGCAAGAGTTGGAGGGACAGAACCTTTCCAGGCCTGCCGAATTGCTGGTGTCGAAGGTGGCGACAAGGAGTATTCGCTAAGATGTCTTTCTAAAAACTCCCGAGATCGACCAGCCTGTGTCTCTGGGATTGTGAATTTCTTAGGAGCACAGCCTGGATCATTAAGGATGTTACGTATTTCAAACGACGTCCTCCCAGTTTTCCACTCATAGTATTCTCCTGTGTGTTGGGTTTACTATTCTAACGGTCGAACGGAAGTACATCAAGTATCTTCCACGGTATCAGATTAGGTACATGACTACTGCATACAGCATGAACACCGAACTGGCGGTGCAATGATGATATAGAGATAGAATATACAAGAATTCTCATGAGAAGAAGCACACAAACCGGAGTCATAAACAAGATGAGAAAGATGATCACTCGGAAACCTTATACAATTGAGACTCATTCAACAGTGCTTCCTCAGCTCGAAGGAACTTCAACACGTCTTCCACCGATGGACGAGCTGTAATGTCGGGTGACCAGCACCGCCGCATGAAATCTAGGTGATTTGGCTCGATCTGGATGGAGGAATCGGTGGGTTCCATGCCTTTGTACTTCGCATGAACAACGTGCATAGGACTTCTAAGCCACCAATAGGGCTGTTTCCCATATAGGACCTGCAGGTAGCGTTTGTCAGTGCTAACTAATAAGACACCGAGAAACTTAATACCTGAAGCATGATACCACCTAGAGCATATATGTCACTAGAGATGGTTCCGTATTGTACAGTGTGATCCTCCGGGGTGGTCATGAACTCTGGAGCGGCCCAACGAACTGCACCAGTGTGGTGGGAAAATGCCGGGTTCGATAGCATGACGATATTCGAGATACCGAAATCTGCAAGGCGAGGCGATCCATCGGCAGCAATCAGGACATTGTTCTGTAATCATGTTCAGAGGATCGCCAATACACAGTATGTGTAAACTTACACTGGTAAGGTCACCATGTATGACGTTGTTGTTGTGTACTGTCCAAATCATGGCCCATGGGCGGTCAGTTGTGTTGATCGCTTACATATTCAATACATTACTCACGATACTTGAGCCCCTCGGTGATCTGTTTAAGCTATTGAGGACATGGTAAGCTCTTGTAATGGTCTTTGAAAATTGAACTCACAATGCGAAGCCTATCCATTGCCGTAAAGGTCTCACCCACATGTTTGAGGTAGGAGTCCAAATTTCCTTTTGGCATCCATGGGGAAACTAATGCACGAAATGGACCGAACCCTTCTACTGTGCCATGGAAGGGCAATACGTATTCATGCTCTAAAATGGCCCAGATATCGATCTCGCGGTTAAGGTTCTGCGCATGCGTTGCAGAGAGAATGAAGTTCAGATATATGGCAGTTTCATACTATACCCGACATGCCTTGTTGATTTTGGTAACTTGATCCTCATTCAGGTTTGGAAACCGAGGGGATTTGATTGCGACCTGCAGCCGGAGTGAGTACACGGAGAGAACATGAGTCTATGGGATACCTCGTCGCAAGCTGCATCGCGGCTCCACGTGCACCTGTAAACATCGCCGAGACCACCCGAGGCGGTTGGGTATGGGCTTTGCCTGCTAATAGTACTCGCATCGATGCAGAGCCTATGAGGCCCACAATCCAATGATTTATGAGCATTTGGCCTGATATACAAAGTAACTCACGATTCCTCCTTTCCAGAAGGGGGGTAGCATCCATTGAGGTGATGATTGGCATGTGTTCGATTAGGAGCATCGGCAATCGAAACCTGGCTGGCGAAAGTATGAAGAGAAGGAACAAGCTGTTGCTTAGAGTGAGATGATTCGATGACTCTATAGAAACGGGCGAGCATATTGATACCGGGGAAGGTCACAATGGGGAGTACTACCAATGAACTGCTCTCTTATATGCAGTCCGAGTCATAAGGCGTAGTGCATATCATGATACTGCAAATTAAAAATCCCGCCGAGAGTTGCGGAGATAGGGACTGCGTAATGTTAACAGGGCACCCCACGACTGCTATGGATCGAAGAAACTGTGCACAATAAATCAGATCAGCACTGAATGCTGCCCTTTCACTTACAAACGCCCACTCTAGTCTTCAGAGGCGCCAAGTGGAGAACCCAACCTACCTTCGATGCATGACAGTCAATGAGCAATAAGATGTCTCGGAGCATGTTCTCATGCATGTGAAGAGCATCATGAGGAATGTTGATCAGTTACCTGCAAAACTGACCGGCAGTTAGGCATCTTTGACGCTCGCACAAGAAACTGACCCGATGACAATATGTCAATATGAAGCCACGTGTTGGCCTTGAAGCCCTTACGAAATTCGTCAGCGCGTCTCATCCTTTCATGATGTTGCCCCTACCTGCTCCTGGAGCCGCCATTACAGACTATGGATAGTTCCCTTTATGTTTTTCATCTTTATATGTTTTTCAACTAAATTCACTCCCTCAATAGATTATCCCTACCCTACCACTTCTCTCATTTAAAACTTTTACATCCTCGTAGGCTTCTTAACTTACAACCGCTATTTGCCTATACATGACGCGGTATACAAATGTATTTATATTGAAAATTTTGATTCTTTTTGATTTAAAAAATGAAGCCACGTGACGCTTCACAATGGCTGCGAGCCTGTACAGACACTGTATGACGTTTAACACAAGCTGATCGTGCAGGCCTTATTCCCAGCGATACGGAATGAAGAAGCACGTGCGTGGCCGTGGGGGAGGGCTGTGTCAAGATGATCTGACAGCCTGGATTCAACTTCAGGCTTGAACCCTATGCTCGTGTTTTCAGTTCGTAAAGGCAAGAGCAGGGTTTCGTAACTTTACAGGGCATTCATAACAATTATCCCAGTCCGACCTGCATATGGTGTTATACATTCCTGAGTACTAACTGGTCACGTTATATGCCTGAAGCCTCAACCCGATCGTCCCCAAGTAACTGGAACTATCTTATTCCTTCTATGAGCCGAACCGTAATTCATGGGTAAGCCTTTCTTCCTCTACCAGCTAAAGCGCTGATCACTGATGGGTCCTGCATGCCGCCTGCAGGGTGCATCTGCCAACGGTTCCATGTGACGGTGGAATTATGAATAGTCATGGATGTGATAGGGAACACGACTTTTCCGCTTGTGAGCGATATTGCTGCGACATGGCGTCTTCACTGAGTGTACATGAACCCCGTGGACTTCGCAGAAAAACCTAAATTTAAGGTTTGCAGCATGTAAAGCAAAGCTATCATCAGCGCTCATTACAGCGCAAAGGAGGTGCTTCCAAATTTGAAGGCTGATGCTAATAGCAGTCCAAGCATGCCAGAAGACTGGTTGGTCGATTCACGGGACCAACCGTGGCAAGCGGTGCCCTGGGTCCCAACTTCCCTTTCTTTGCATCAGCAATCCGGTCAATGGCTCTCTCGAACAAGAGTATTCCTGAGGAACCACTCTATCATTGGCATCGGTGACTTGAAACCCTCACCAACGCTTATGCGTTCAGTTTGAATGGTCAGGGAAAGACGGGTCCGCTCTCTTTTGACTGAGGCTTATGGTTGACGGTAAGTGGGAGGAATCAGGATTGGCCAAATGTTGGTGATTGCTGAGCAACTAAGCACAGAGATCGAAAATGAACCAACGAGCAGTATCAGGTTCACGAAAATGACCGGAAGGAGGCGAGTAGAGTCGACATCGCTAGCGATTGCATCGTTTTTTAGAGAAGGAAACTGGATATAACATGTTCAATCATCTGCCGTTACAGGCCTAGGGTCCGAACAAGAGGGTATAGTAGCCTAATATTACTACAGTTCTTTGGATTGTTTTTCCTCCCTAACCAAATGATATGGATGCCAATTTTTCGTCCTCCCGGTCTTCTGTCGTTACTTTCACAAAAATTATGGTAGCTGTCCCTCCTCTATTGTAATGACAACTATTATCTCGCCTTGTGACCCCAACAAGGGTCAAATGAAAGCCTTCATTTCGGCGTCAATATAACGAACAACTTCGCCTATCGATGGTCGGCTGATTCCCTGCTCTTCAGAAGACCAGCACCTTTGAATAAAATCCCAGTGTCGATCGACGATCTGGGGGTTTGAGGGGCGAGGGGGCTTCACCCCCTTCAAGAGCAGAGTGAGTATCTGTACTTCATTTTTGATCCAGTGGTATGGCACTTTGCCAGATAATACCTCAAGGAAATGTCAGACATCAACCAAGTCTGTGGCAATGGAGCCACGAACTTGTATCATAATACATCCAAACGAGTAAATGTCACATCTCGGGCTTGGTAGGATTAGATAACGGTTTCCATCTTCATCTGCTTCTGGGATATCGATCAACTCTGGAGCTGCCCAGCGAATGTCACCTCGGATGGAAGTGGTGAAGTTGGAGGTGCCAACAAATTCCAACAGTAGCGTTGATAACCCGAAGTCTGCAAGACAGGCTTTGCCGCAGGCTTGAATCAGGACATTTGCCTTATAATAAGAACACTTCAGCCATTGTCGTATGCTGGATGTGCGAACCTACTCCAGTTAAATCGCCGTGTACAATCATCAGAGAGTGCACTAATGGAATACGGAGGCATTAGCATATTGTTTGAGAAGAAGAGATTAACGGACAGTACTGGAGACCTGCTGCAATGTCATGGAGCTATAATTATCGACATGTCAGTTGTTAAGCCAGCGACACTTTTGACAACATCTAACACACAATACAAAACATGTGAAGGTCATTCATGTCTGCGTGGCATTTTTCAAGGTAGTTGTTCAGTGTGCCTTCGGGCACCCAAGGACACACCATAGCAAAAAATGGGCCGAAATTGTTCGTGAAGCCATACAAAGGAAGAATATTTTCATGATGCAGCCTTCTCCACAACTGCAGCTCACGAGACAGTCTCTATATCGTTGAACTTCATCAAGAAAATGTCCAGACGAACAATTGGATGTTCATACCTTCAGTCTTCGATCCAGAATCTTTCTGTCAGAAATGTTGATCCGAATTGCTTTCACTGCAACCTAGATCCAATCAAGTAGGGGTACTAAGTTTGCATGAGACCCCCAAACCTGAACAACTCGCGAGTCCGAAGTGTTCAACCAACAACGCCACACATCACCGAAGCCACCTGATGCAACAGGAAATTCATCTTGTTTGACAATTCGACCGGTGAGGTCAGGAAGATCACGATGATCAAGCAGGGTCCCCGACCAGCCTTTAGTAGGCCCTGATTGTAAACCAGGACGCAAACTTCTTATTTTAGTTGATGATTGGATGTTTCCGTTGGTTAACGTGGGACCTACGGAGATGATCCAGTCGAAGTACAGTAATTTTGGTTCTGCGCCTCTGGCATGAGTTTGCTAATGATGCCCGCAGAATCCAGATCAGGAAACGGTTTCTTCATCAAAGAAGACACGTACGGCTCAGCTCCGCCGCCAAGTTCAAGAAGGAAGTTCAAAGGGGCTTTCATGATTTGTGCCCATTGAAGGACTCGCAATCTTCGTTCATAATATACGAAGCTAACCACGACGTCGCGGAGTATCTGGAACCCATTTGGTTGAATATACAAGAAGCTAGACTGCGGATTGAGTCCGGAAATGTACAGTGCCACCGGGGTTCTTTCTCTCTCGTCAGTGGTGGAATGGACATCGTGGTATCCTACCAGCTATTGCGAAAACACAAAATTAACCCTGCATCACGATGAGTGAAAAACACTGACTTGCAAAGTATTGCATCGGCCACGCCATTGGTAGCACTCCCCGTCCGTGGCCAGAAAATTCATTGACCTGGAAAGGCGTAAATATGACTACCCAGGCTCGAATCATGATGGAGGCACATAGCATCATCCTGCGAGTCTAGCGCAATCATCTCTAACTGCTCACTGCCGACTGTCACATTGGCCCATCGATTAAGGTTTGTTGGCCAATGAATAAGTCCTGCTAGTACTGTGTCTCCGATCTCACCAATAGTAGTGACCGTGGTTGTAGTTGTGTTCATGTCATGTACGGAAGAATGAGCGTTAAAGAGAACTGTGCCAGTCGAACTAATGAACATTGTATGCTGGGGCCCTATATGGACTAGGGCTAAGCCGAGGTTCATCAGTGAATGGATGAGATGGGATTGTGCAACATGCGAACTCTTGCATATGAAGACTTTAGAGCGCCTGACTGCACAGCTTCACCGGCAAAGAATGTGTCCAAGCATTGTCAAGGATAGTTATCATTGCATACATATCTCGTAAACTTCCCAACTTTGACTCAAAAGTTGGCCACGGTTCAACCACTGTCACTACAGCAAGTGTGAGGCGCGTGATCGTCCCTGAGAAAATCAGCAATATGCCGCACTATGCAAAATAAGGGTATATACAAGTAATGAACATGGTGACACCACTCCGGAGCGATCAGCTTCTGCAAACCTGGATTAATCTGTAACGTAGATAAGTTCCAAGGATTACTAGCTGTAGTATTCCGACACAGCTAGACCACACTTGTAAAGGGACTCGGAGGGAAATGTAGGGTGAATGCACCTAACATAGTAGCAGGGAGATGGGTAAATAAGGAGCACATGACCACAATCTTTACGATATCATTGTAAGTTACAATGTTCACGAGCCACACTGACCCAACCTCACCTCATTCAAGCCCGGACATCTGACTGTAAAAAGCTCAAAACTTCGACGGCAGAGGGGCGATGTCCTAAATCACTCCAGCATTTCTGGATGAAATCCCAAAAGGAATCTTCGATATGTGGACTTGAGGGTCTTCCAGGCTTCCTACCCCTGAGTATTAAGACGGTGACTTGATGATCGCTCCGTATATCTGCATAGGGTAGTCGGCCTGTCATAACCTACACGAGTTCAGTCACAGACCAGAGCACAACTATGGAGACGAAGAACCTGCAGCATGATACATCCAAAGGAGTAGATATCGCTCTCTGGCTTTGGAGGAGGCAACGAATCTTCATTTTCGGGAACTTCAAAGAATTCTGGAGCAGCCCACCGCACATTGTTCCTGATGTATGACGTGCCTCCGAGCTCAGAACACATTGCGAGGATGCCATGGTCAGCTACGTGGGCGTTGCAGGTGCGATCTATTAGAATGTTGTTCTGCCATTCCAATTCTGCATCAAATCTAACTTGAGGCAGGTATTAGTCACTACGTACGGCGGTAAGGTCACCGTGAACGACGTCCTTCGAGTGGACTGCAATATTGCTTCTTAGTGGTTGTGCAAGGCGAGTGAAGGCGCCACATACGGTATCTAATAGCTGTAGCCACTTGCTGTAACTAAGGTTCCGATGGGTCAATATGGGTGCTTTTTGTGGAGAAATAACTCACGATCTGGAACTTACGTTCGCTAGTCAATTCGGTGAAATTTTTGCCTAGATATGTGGTGAGCGAGCCGTTGTCCATCCAAGGTGAAACCATCGCTGGAAGTGGCCCGAATTCATAACTGAAACCGAGCAGAGGTAAAAGATTCTCGTGCTGCAGTTGCTTCCGTGCATGGTAATCGCGCAAGAGGATCTGTGATGCCGCCGGGCATGGGGTTTGGGCAAGTGTGGTGCAAAGGGGAAGCGGAGAGCGTACTTGAGTAATTCTGTCCTTGGAAACCTCGTCTGCAATTTCGATCCTCATGGACTTGACTGCCACCTGTCATGAATTCAGATCACTGAATGGCCACATATGATATGGCGTGCTCGCCTCCAAACGGCCGGACGCAACGGAGATGCATTTCCACACATCCCCGAAACTACCGTGCGCTATTGGGTAAGATAGCTCCCTCAATAAGTGTCTGGTAAGGTCAGGTAGGCTGCATTGAACAATGAAGTCGTCATGAGGAAGTGCAAATATTGCCACAAGGGTATTCACTTACTGGTTGTCGAGGTTCGTCTCCAGCTGCCGCCAGCGGCTCCACCACGGTAACTTCCTCCCGATCTTCTCTAACCAGCACCTGCAATATGAGAAGAAAGGCAGGAACATCATTAGGCGAGTATAGTCATGGATTCCTCATGCTCTTGTACTCTGCGCGAAGGCATGCATGACCAACGCGGCTCAAAAGTTAGGTTTTACAAACTCGGCTAGATCCTGAGGCCTGAGAGCGCTACACGTTAAATCGGACCGATTTGCAAGTATCAGCTTCAGCACGGTATCCCGGGTCTTTGCAAATAACCTAAACGAGGTATTACATAATTCGCCAGTTGAACTAAGGTAGACCTCATGCGAATCCATACAATGTCATGTGATTGTGACCAACTGTGACAGGTGGCAAGTTAAGCATCAGCCGACATGCCGAAACGT
>MU837139.1:31164-45305 GCA_029603245.1 Rhizopogon salebrosus TDB-379
CTTGTGCTCGGCCAGGTGCGGCCCTTGTTGACGAGACTGGCTTGGGTCTGATGTAGCTGTGTCAGAGAGCGCGGTGTACATCGTAGGATGGAGGGGAGTGTGTGCGAGTGCGGGCATAGATGTGCTCTAGGTTTGGTGCGAACGCACGGGCGAGAGAGAATGGGCGCGGTGAGTGTTGGGGCTGTGAGAACGGGTCGGCATACATGAATGGATAAGTAGGGTGGATGGATCGCTGCACAGAGGGCAGGGTACCGCGAATGACATTTAATTCCGCGCTTAGTGAGTGCAGCTCAGCGGCCTTACAACTCTTTCAAGGTCGCCTTGAAGTCTTCTCAATATGTGTTGGCTCTGAAGGTTGAATGGGCCAGAGGCTGAGTAAAGTTGAAGTTGTTACCGCTTGTAGATGCAGAATTGGGGTTGGGATATTGGGACGACCTCGGCGTGGGCGGCAAGTTGGGTGTCCTCCGAGTAGTCTGTGAAGACGCGCATGACGTACGCAACTCATTGTAGTCTATTGCCCTAATCAGTTATATCGAGGCCAACTGCTTGGGAGCGGGTGGGTGAGCGGGTTGCGTAGCTAGCAAGGCGAGATACTCGCCACGATATCATCGTGAAAAAGCTTGGATTTAACGCCTTCTGGGCCAAGATGTTCACCGCGACGAACGTCTTTGAAGATGTCATCCACCAAACCGTCAGTCCATCGGTGTAGCCAGAAGACGGGACGTACCTAAGTTTAACCACCATAATTCCCATGTCTCTGCATGTTGTCTACTGAAGATTTTTGACTCAAAATAACTATTCATTTTGTGTGCGTATGTGTGTACTCCACCTTGACGAACTGGTCGCTGTGTAGGGAGTTGTGGATTAGTAATAATAGGAAGAAGGGGTCGTTGAGAGGGAAATCCCTGAGTCGGGGGTATCACCGGCAACGGTGGTGAAAAACATCGTGTAAACACAGATCTTAGAAGGCGTACTCAGCGCTTGTGCTGCTAGGTTGTTTGGAGACGACAACGGCTATAAGTGACGTAATAATGGGACCAGTCACATTGTACTCTCGTACTACACTACTAGCTTACATATATGTAGCCTGCAACACCACATCCACATTGACCGCGAGTTTCCAACTGTAGGTGTGCTAACGTACAATGCCAGTGCAATACGAGTACGATGGGGTGTGTACGGACTGGAACACCAAGGTAGAAACGAAATAATTCCCCGCAGCTACTTACAATATCTCTAGCGTCCTGATATCCATCATGTGACGAACAGAAGTCTCTCTGACTTGTGCGATGATATCATGATCTGATGCGATTCTCTTGTATTCTCCGCCCCACTGTTGCGCTAACAGAAATGCGGCAAAAGGCTGCCCAAGGTGAACAATCAATCGCAATGCGCGCAGGTGGGCCTCTGAATCATCTGTCTCATATTCTGTAGGGAGCCCGGCAAGAGAACCGCGCGACAGAGACCCGGATAGGGTACAGTCATCCACGCTCTGCGTGTCGTCTGCAAAGTCAGGCAACTCGAGGAGAGAACGATCCCATGGACGGACAAGCAAGAATGCCTGCCGAGCGGGTCTTGTCCGGGAGAATTGAACTAGCTTGTCCTCGGTAATGATCACTAGGCCCTTGAGCCCCTCTGCCTTCACTTCATATGTGAAATACGTTGCATGGTCTTCATCACGCCTCCGTCTGACCACTGTGACAGGGAATACCATGCAAGACAGACTCAGTCTGCATTGCGCGAAACGGGGAGTTTTCAGGTCACAAAGCACGGTATAAAGAGTCGATGCCAGCTCCACAGTCGTGGTATTCAGCAGCGATGAGACTGCTGTCTGGATTTCATCTTCGGACGGAGATGGAAGTTTGCACGGAGCAACTTCGTACGAGGTGATGTCCGCTGGCAGGCAGCTGTTGAACTCGGATGATTTTCCGACCCAGTCCAGGGCAGTGATGTCACCCGAGCGGGCTATGATCTCCTGCAGGAGCCTCCCGAGAGCGTTTTGTTTCTTCTCGCCATAAATTACAGGTAGGTGGACCCCGAAGATGCCGAACAATGAGTATGCAATGTCCTCCTGCCATGTGGTGACACGCCTAGAAGCCCATTGGAGTTTCTCGCGCGCACCTCTCATCCCTGGCCGAAAGTTTACAAGGGTCCGTAAGTCTATGCCGGTAGCATATGCCAACTCCTGCATAATCGCGACAGACTCCTTGTGGTTGGGAGTGCGATCGTCGAGATATAGCGACCAATCCTTCTGATAAAAGATAATAACGTTTGGAGCCAGGAATTCCTGGACTGTCCAGCCCCGCTCATTCCAAGCGCTCTCCGCCAGCGCGCCAGACTTGGAAAAACGTGAGACGTCGGACAGGTAAACGATCGTAAGCGCTGAGTGGCGGTACCACACAAACATAGTATTGACTGATTGTTGGAGTTCGACGCTGTTGCTCTTGTCGATGCAACAGGTGTCGCTCCAAGCCCAGCGATACCCGGCATCACGAGCAACTTTGCAGAAAGACTGCAACTTATGCACGCCGTCAACTGGGTCCAACTCGTACACAACTTTGTCTTGGATGTCCTGCAGAAGCGGTTCCTTTCCTTCCCACCTATGTGATAGCATGGCATAACGGAAATACACGAGGATCGCTTCTTTGATGTGCTCCGATCGGTGGTCTGCATGTTTGATCGTCAAGGATAAAAGCTCCTGGTACTGTGGGCTCGTTTTGAAGGCATTTATCTGCGCGTCTCGATCATGTAAAAGCCCAGTAGTGGTATCGAATAAACGAGGAGGGAAGTTCCCCATATGAGTTTGAATGACCCTACGAATCGCGACTTCTGCATCAGATGGGCTGACAAACTGCTGGCGCGGCTCTGAAGAAAGAATCAACCACGTTGACGGTGATGTAATTCGAGACTCACTTGGTATTTGCATACCGGGGGCTTGATCTACCTTGGAAAGAAAGGACTCAACGGCTTCATCATCGCGTTGTGCGTCATGAAGCGCTGCGTGCCTCAATTCGGTGTTCTTGGTATCATCACACCAGAATTCATTTCCCTGTATCAGTGTCAGCCTACCAAGGACTCCAACAGGATAGAAATGTACTGACATTGCGTGTCAAGCCTTTATTGTTGGCTTGCCGTTTAGGTAAGGGCGAACCGTCAAAGATCTAGTGAGATAAGTCAACGACTGATAAAAATTTTCGCAATTGATTTCGCACATCGTTAGATGAAGACACGTGTCTCTAGTAAAGAAGTGAGTTGGAATGCGAAAGCACAGCTAGGATGACTCACCTTCAACTTCCCGTCGGACTGTGCGTCGCCATCATGCAAGGCCAGTTAGATATTATGTTGACAACAGCATTGTATGCACGCACACGGACTTGATTACCACTCTGCTTCAAGGCTGCCTCAAAACTCCACACATAGACCTTTTTGTCCTTTCCGGCACTGGCGATAGATCGTCCGTCGGAGGGAATGGCAAGGGCCAAGAGTTCGTCATCGTGCAAGAGTAGGTCTCCGGCTTGCTGATTGGTCTTGAGGTCCCAGATACGAACTGAGCAATCCGAGGATGCGCTTACAAGATGGCGTTCATCGGGGGACAGACAGATGGATCTAATGGAGTTAGTATGACCACAAAGAACAACGAGCTCTTTGCCATCAATGGACTGCCATTTTCGAATAGTCATGTCACCTGATCCAGAGAAAATGTATGCACTGTCCTTCGACCAACACAACGAATACACCCAGGATTTATGTCCCTTGATTTCGATGAGCAGCTTGCCGTCCTTTGACCACACGTGGATCATGTTGTCCTGCCCGCAACTCGCGAATTTGTCGCCTCGTGGAGAGTATTTGACGGCACACATAAAACCATGACCGGTCTCTATCGGTGGTGCAATTTGTCGTCCAGTATTCGGGTTCCATTGTCGTATGGTGCCATCTTGTGATCCGCTTGTTATCTCCCTGGTATTGCGAGACCAATCGAGGCACCTCACTGGAGCACTGTGCCCCTTCCATGGATCGCCGACCACGCTGCCCTCCTTCACGTTCCAAAGCCGTAGTCTACCATCTGCGCTTCCACTGATGACCTTTGTTTGATCCGGAGAGACTGCTAGTGACATAACCGATCCCCAATTACCTCTCCAAGGCTCTCCTACTTGCTCTCCATCCCTTGTCCACTGGTGAATTGAACCATCTCCCGATGCGCTCATTATATTGCAACCAGTGCCCACGCAGGCAAGGCTCCATATGCACCTGGAATGACACTCGATGATGCACTCCGGCGTCAAGCTCCCTACTGGACGGTCTGGCACTGGTTTCTTCCACGAGGTAGTCCGGGTATTGTGGTTTATGAAGTAGGACCGACCGAGTGGTGAGATGTGCCATTCGCATCTGGGGATCAGTTCTCCTGGTTCATCTGTGCTTAACTGTGAGTTCCTCGCTCTCGGCTGCTTTTCCTCAGCTCACCTAGTCTCACTCCTGGTAAAGGTCTGTTCCATGATACCATGACCAAATTGTCGTCTAGATAGCGTGCCCCACTACCCCCCACCTTAAACTGGTGCCACCGGGGAGGAAGCGCCTCATTTCCTCCTACTTCCTGTTCAGTCGGGCAGTGAGCATCGGGGCTCGGTTACTCACCTTTCCAAAGTGCGTCCTGGCGGTGTTGTGCGCCATAGGGTGGCAGATTCTTTGCGCTCGTCAGAGGGGCAACACGCGTTGGTGAGTCTACGAGCGCGACTCCCTTTCCTTTTCCCTGTTTTGTTGACCCGCCTGACTTTGCCTTGTCGCGCAGCATGACGCTGATTGAGAAGGGTCTGAAATAGTTGCCGTGCTGACAATGTTGGTGGACAGTGAGTTACGGGTTGTTTGATGCAGGACATAAACAGTCGCACGGAGGAGAGATGATAGTGATGATGGAAGGATGAAGAGACTTGACAGACGCCAGTGACACATGCTGTATTTGCAGACATGCTTTGGCCTCGTGCTGGGCTGTGCAGTCCTTATGAGAGACTTAGCGCTTGATGCACAATATGGATATCTGCCGGGTTCAACAGAGAGCTTGAAAATCAATGGGGACTATTCGGTTGTCCCAGTGCGAGCCTGGCTGAAAGTCTTATTAAGCGTGGCTGAAAGTCTTATCATAAAACTCGATGACGTGCGACCTCCTAGTACTTCGGAAACACCGCCTGCGTCGGCAGTGCGGCTCGCTGTTTGCAGCAACGCCGCAGTGACAGTATACAACATATGATCGCTTTGAATGCAGACCACGACGAATGGGATAACACTTCCTACCGACCTTGACACACTGCAGGCTCATCTTCATCCCAGCTCCCTCCTCGCATCCTCTCGATCCCCCTTGCCCTCACCCTGCTTCTTGCCCTTATCATCCTCCTCACCTCTTCACCGCGCTCCAGCTCATGTAACATCGTGGATACTGGACATATTCTCTTCCTCTGGTTCAAGGCGACTGCTCTATGTTACTGTCATGCTGTGCGCGCAAGGGGGAATCGTGGATGAGGTCCCGGGGGGCTGCGACTTCGACTTTGATGTCTTGTGCTCAGCTAGATGGGAACCCTGTTGGCGAGACTGGCTTAGGTCTGAGGTAGCTGTTCCAGAAAGCGTGGGGTACCCTACAGGATGGGTGATGGGAACATGTGCGAGTGCAGGCACAGATGTGCTCTAGGTGAGCGCACGGGCGAGAGGGGATGAGTGTGGTAAGTGTTGGGGCTATGAGAACGGGTCGGCGTACCATATGAATGGATAGGCAGGGTGGATGGATCGCAGCACCATAGAGAGTAAGGTAAGCGCCTGTCTCACAACTCTTCTCGAAGTCGGCTTGGAGTCTGCCAATTATGCGTTGGCTCTGAAGGTTGGACTAGGCCAAGGCTGAGCAAAGTTGAAGGTCGAAGTTGTTACCGCTTGCAGATGCGGAAGTGGTTAATGGCGTCAATATCATCTGTGAGGACAGAAGATTACGACCGTTGCTGCGTGCATCGTGTGCGTCTTCACAGTCGAAGATGCCCAATTTGCGCCGGGACTATCCCAACATATGTCGCTCTCTTCTCACCCCTCCCACTGCTTCGATGCGTGGTGGGTTGTGTAGCTGGATGGCAACGCGACAGACCCACCGTCTGAGAGTTCAAAACAGCTTGGATTCGACACCTTCGGAGCCAAATCTTTCACAGCTGACGAAATGAATTTGGGACATATCTTTCACGAAAGCGTCAGTCCTTCTGGGTAGACAGAAAAAGACGACACGCACCTTACTACCATGCATACTACCATATCTCTGCATGTTGTCAATTCAACACCTCCCCCGCCAACCTTGACAAAAACCCCCGGAGCTGATGCTAAGCAAGAAGTCTGCCACTACAGCATCAAAAACGACCATCTGGCAGGAAGTTTCATCGCTATGGTCCACCTGTTACCCACCGTCCCGTATCAGGAAATCGGCATGACTGGGGATATTAGTGGCGAGCAACTCACGTCTTCATCGCGGGCAGGGGTAACGTCGACCGCATGCATGGAGACTCTTCTAGTGGGTGAGCTGACATTCCAACGCCGGGCCTAGAGCGGTATTGATGGGGACCCATGTACAGGTTGTCGGATATGCAGGAAATCGAAGAAATTGTGTCGACGAGGGGGAGATGGACAGTGCGTGGAGCCAAACGACGATGGGTGCTCGTCGTATCATCACCGAAAGACCTTTTACTGCATCAGTGTCAGCCCAGTAATTGCTTCAGGAGAATAGAAATATACTGACATAGTAGCGTGTCAAGCCTTCGTTGTTGGCCCGCCGTTTAGGTAAGGACGAGACGTCAAAGATCGAGTGAGATAGGTGAGTGACTGGTAAGACTTTTGCAACTGATTGGCACACGTCTCTAGATGTCTATGGTAAAGAAGCGAGATGTAATGCGAAAGGGAAACTGAAATGACTTGCCTTGAACTTCCCGTCGTACTGTGGGTTGCCATCATGCAAGGCCAGTTAGAGATTATGCAGCAATGTATGCACACGCACGAATTTGATTACTACGCTGCTTCAGGGCTGCCTCTATGCTCCATAAGTATACGTATACTTTGTTGTCCTTTCCAGCACTGGCAATGTATGCATCGTACTACCAAGATGGCCCTTGAAGCCCAGTGAAAATCGACTTGTCCGAGAGCGGCTGAGGTCGTCTGATACTGTCCAGACTGAACGAAACAATCTCAGCGCAAAAATGGGACTAATAGCACATGGGCAATTGTGCGTGCTCGTCCAGTGTTGTCGCAGATGTGCAATCGTACTTTTGCAGTGCCTCTACCATTGTCTAGCATCTACTGAGGTTGTCTTGTATGCATGATGCTAGTTTGTCTCAAATATGCTAGGATTATCTGGCTATAGTACAATTGTAATGCTATAAAAATGCGGTAATCCTGCTTGGCCTTCCAGTGACTCCAGCCAGTGCTCCGTCTGCCAGCGCCGCTGCTCGTCCTAGATAGAGGGATTGCGAAACAGAGAGAAAGAAGCCGCTGTGGTGGTGTTGTCGCTAACGATGCCATTCACCAGCTGCTACCTGGAGCAAAAGGGAGGGAACATTAACAGCGTGAGTATGATGAGCATACCTTTTGGCAGCTAGCTCATCGTAAGACTGGTTTCGCGGTGAGCAGAGGTCGTGGGCGAGTAATCCACTGACTTACCTTTCACCTTTCTCTCTGATGCTGACGGTCCGAGATATATGCGCAACAAAAGTGGATATATGCGCAGGGAAACCGGACGTATGCGCAAGGAAAATGGATGGAAAGTGAACATATGCGCTAAATTCTCACCTGGAAACCATGATCCGTGATCCAGACAGTGCTGAGCTCTCCAATTCCGCTAGTAGCACGCATCCATGGTGAGTCTGGACGAAGATCCAGCATTCCCTGCGAGATCGCCAGTGTCTGTGGCTCCGGTTGCGACGTTGTTCTTGTCCAACAGACATCTGGGACAGGTAGCTCATGGCGATGGGAGAAGGAGAAAGTGAGGGGATGGGAAAAACTCAGTTGCAGAGGGAGAGGTTGTATATATGACGAGTACTGGGGTAAATATTTGGAACTGCTTCTTGGCCGTGCGTAAACTACTGTCTGGGGTGAACTGGTATTATTTGCAGCAAGTCGAGGCAAGTTGCAAGATATGTTCAACGAGTTGCAACGAAGTTCTGAATAAAACAATCTCAGAGGCACAATCCAACACTAAGCTATGATTAGCAATCATGTCACCAGCCAATCTCAATTCTCGAACAATCTCAGACTCGTCTCAGTATACTCGTACAACCTCAGACAACCTCAGGTAACCTGGGAAAAGGGGGTTTCCACTGGGCTTGAAGGTTGGAAGGTTCCTTGGACAGCAAAGCTGGAGTCGCAACTGCTTGCACATGCAGAAGTGGCGGGTGAATGGCAGCTGGCTGCAAGGATAATGTCGGTGCCGAATTGCAGGGATGGGCGAGCAATTGGGTGGTAGGGTAGAACGGACGTGACGGTGGGGCAGATGGTCGAACGTTGAACACGAGGAGAAGTACGTTATGCTTGAGTATTAGATTGAAGTCACGTGTCGATTTACGCGAGATGGTTCACACGGCCACCTGAAGTTTGAACATCCCTTATAGCTAACGTTTATCGATGGGCCTCAACTCGTCTAGTTCCCGTGGTACGGATCATACACTTCCCTGACGTTTATCAATCATCATGAGAGTAAGTTTCAGATCGACCGCTACTCCTAGTTCATTTTCTCCACTCCACCGCGGGTCTTGATAGAACTCGGCCCAGACATCCAGAGATGCGCTTCGTGTCTAGAGTTCGTTCCAGCACTCCAACCACTCAGGATGGCAAATGAAGACACCAACTTACATAAAGGTTCAGCAGGTTCTTATGTCTCTTTTCCGACATCCATTTGAGTTCTTCGTGTGCTGATATGTTCTGCAGTTTCTCGATGCTTTTCTTGTCCAATCAGCAGGTACTCATGTCTTTTTTCCGATCGAGCTCTTTGGGTGCTGATATATTCTGCAGCCTCTCGATGCTCTCCCTGTCCAAGAACGAGAAGCTGTCACTGCCATCTATGGTTTCTCCTCACCATCGCACCCTAGGAGAGAACTTGTTTTCCAAGGACTCCTCACCATGCGCTGTTTCACTCAGCTCTCCTTGCTGACAGGGCAGCTCGGTCAATTGATCCGCATCGATCCATTCGGTGTACTCCCCTGCGAGCCGTCACTCAAAGTCCTCGCCCATCTCGATGCCACCTCTCTATGTCGCGCTCCTTAGGTGAGCAAACGGTGGGAAGCCCTAGCCGACGACGACGACGACCTCTGGCGCAGAATACGCGAACAATATGTCGGGCAAAATGGTTCAAGTGTGGCTATTCTTGAACAAAAGCGCACCGTACGCTTCAACTCATCCCCTCCTTTACATCCTCACCGCACTCCCAGCCTTCATCGCAACCACGCTCCAAACGGGAATTGAACTTTATATTTGTCTCTGGCCGGCCGATGAAACGCCTTGAAGTTGAATTCGAGGCATATGCCCAGTTGCACTCGTATGACAGTCCGTTGGTCTCGCAACCACCGATGTCGTCGTCATCTTCTTCTTCCCAACTTCGTCCTACACTCGGCCTTCTGACACCATCCCTTGATTCCACCGACGTCGAGCCTGTCACACGTCCATGAAAGGATTTTACTCTGGGCGCTCGACGATGGAGCGAAATTAGCGCCGTGGTAGATATTCCGTGCGCGGCGCACAGTGGCACACCCTGCGGGGATATACTGATAGAGTCACGTGTCTCCAGTTCAGCGAGACGCTCCAACATCCTTCCTTCCATATCCTCATCACCTGTGACCGCACCGTACGTGTGTGGAACATTGAGACTGGCTTCGAGGTGCGCTGCCTGCGTGGACATATGCATGCTGTGCAGGCGTTATAGTTCGACAAGGCCAAGTTCATTACGGGGAGTATGGACCGTATTATTCGGGTGCGGAATTGTCTGCCTCCATGCAGTCAAGGAAGTCCCATGAATGTTGGATATTCGACGAAAATCTATCCTATCACCCGAACGGACTATAACAGTACAAGACATCGTGATCCTCTTGGCTGCGCTTAACTTTTCAGTCGGCATGTATGGTCCCGAGCAAATGGACAAGCCCTTCCGGTTGCTCAGAGAGTAGTAAATGCATAGCACCAATGCACACGCTTCACGACTTTTATCGCATGGCCATCATCTACCTTTGTGACGTTCAAGGAAAGACTCTTTCCAGGTTGTGTGATATTCGCCTTGATGTCCCACTTCGTGTCTGAGATTCTTCATAGCGAGGGGTTGTATACGCCTTCCCGTGGTTCATTGTAGTCCATAGCTAATGTATAATGCTACTGTAGGAAACATACACCCTCACGTCAAATCCCAATTTCAGAGAACGTTACGATCTCTACATAACGACTAGTGTGATCTGGACCGGCGATAAACAAGAAATAGCCTACAACATCCTACTGTCAGGTCTGATGATTCTTCTGTTGGGGCAGCGTGATTCTGCCCCTGGGAAGTTTGTGTCGATGGTCCTTCTTGAGGATCTTGTACCCCCGCTGCAGCTCCACCTGGGTGCGCTGAACCGTTGACTTCGTTGTCGGTCACATATTGCATAGCTGCAGCCTTTTCTGCCTCGGTCGGAGGGGCGATGGCATATCGCTGCAAATTATTACAGTAATGTCAAAGACGAGGGAGTATTAATGACGAGCGACTCACGTCTTCATCTCGAGCAGGAGCAACGTCGTCTGTATGTGCGGGAATTCTTCCAGTGAATAAGCTGAAATCCCAACGCCGGGCCTGGAGTGGCATTAACGGGGAAGCATGTACAGGCCGTCGGAAGTACAGGAAATCGAAGAAATTGCGTCGACGAGGGGGAGATGGGCCACGGAGGGGAGGTGAGCGACGGGGGGTGCTCTTGGTACCATCACTCCAAAATTCATATCCCTGTATCAGTGTCAGCCTAGCAAGGACTCCAGAAGGATAGAAATGCACTGACATAGCGTGTCAAGCCTTCGTTGTCCGCTTGTCGTTTAGGTAAGGGCGAGACGTCAAAGATCTGGTGAGATAGGTGAACAACTGAGAAAATTTTCGCGATTGATTCCGCACATCTTTAGAAGAAGACGCGTGTCCCTAGTAAAGAAATGAATTGCTGTGCGAAAGCGAAGCTAGGATGACTCGCCTTTAACTTCCCGTCCGACTGTACGTTGTCATCGTGCAAGGCCAGTTAGAGATTATCCTGACAACAGCAAAATATAAGGTACACGAACTTGATCTAAATCACTACCATGCCTCAAAGCTGCCTCAAAGCTCCACACATAGATTTTTTTGTCCAATCCAGCACTGGCGATGTATCGTCCATCGGAGGGAATGGCAAGGGCCAGGAGTTCGTCATCATGCAAGAGTGGGTCACCCACTTGCTGATTGGTCTCGAGGTCCCAGATACGAACTGAGCAATCTTCTGATGCGCTTACAAGATGGCGTTCATAGGGGGACAGACAGATGGATGTGATAAAGTTGGTATGACCACGAAGAACAAGGAGCTCTTTGCCATCAATGGACTGCCATTTTCGAATAGTCATGTCAGCTGATCCAGAGAAAATGTATGCGCCGTCCTTGGACCAACACAACGGATTCACCGAATTGTCATGTCCCTTAATTTCGATGAGCAGCTTGCCGTCCTTTGACCACACGCGGATCACACCGTCATACCCGCAACTCGCGAATTTATCGCCTTGTGGAGAGTATTTGACGCCATACACAAAACCATGACCGGGCTCTATCGGTGGTCCAATTTGTCGTCCAGTATTCGGGTTCCATCGTCGTATAGTGCCATCTTGCGATCCGCTTGCTATCTCCCTGGTATTGGGAGACCAATCGAGGCACGTCACTGGAGCACTATGCCCCTCCCATGGATCGCCAACCACGTCGCCTTCCTTCACGCTCCAAAGTCGTAGTCTACCATCTCCGCTTCCGCTCACGACCATTGTTTCATCCGGACACACTACCATCGAGCCTACTACTGCTCCGTCACTTATCCAAGGCTCTCCTACTGGCTTTCCATCTCTTATCCACTGGCGCACTGAACCATCTTGCGATGCGCTCATTATATTGCAACCGGTGCCGACACAGGCAAGGCTCCATATGCACTTGGAATGACCCTCGATGATGCATTCCGGCGTTAAACTCCCTGCTGGACGGTCTGGCGCTGGTTTCTTCCACGAGGTAGTCCGGGTATTGTGGTTTACGAAGTAGGATCGACCTAGTGGTGAGATGTGCCATTCGCATCCAGGGATGAGTTCTCTAGATCCATCTGTGGTTAACTGTGAGTGCTTCGCTCCTGGCAATACTTCCTTGGCTCACCTAGTCTCATTCCTGGTAAAGGTCGGTTGAATGAACTCATGACCAAATTGTCGTCTTGATAATACATGTTACCCCCCACCTCAAACTGGTGCCATCGAGGAGGAAGCGCCTCATTTCCTCCTGCTTCTTGCTTAGCCGGACAGTGTGCATGACAGCCCGGTTGCTCACCTTCCCAAAGTGCGTCCTGGCGGTATTGTGCGCCATGGGGTGGCAGATCCTTTGCGCTTGTCAGAGGAGCAACACGCGTTGGTGAGTCTACGAGCTCGACTCCCTTTACTTCTCCCCTTTTCGTTGACCCGCCTGACTTTTCCTTGTCACGCAGCATGACGTCGATTGAGAAGAGTTTGAAATGGCCGCCGGGCTGACAATGCGGGTGGACAATCAGTTACGGGTTGTTCAATGCAGGGGATAAACAGTCGCACGGACGAGAGACGGTAGTGATGATGGATGGGATGAAGAGACTTGACAGGTGGCACATGCTGTATTTGCAACACCCTGCTTATCTTATTTGTAGACCTGCTTTGGTCTAGGCTGTGCGGCAGTGCTTATGATACACTCAGCGCTCGATGACAAAAACGGATATTTGCCTGGTTCAACAGAGAGCTCGAAACGTTGTGTTGTCCAAGTGCGATATATCGTGCGATATGCTATTACTTCGGAGACACCGCCTTCGTAAGCCTGTTTGCAGCAACGCCACGGTGACAGTATAGAATATATGACCGCTTTGAATGCAGACCATGACAAATGGGATAACACTTCCTAGCGGCCCTGACAGACACTGCGCGAGCTCATCGTCATCCCAGTTCCTCCCTCCTTGCACGGTCTCGATCCTCCTTGCACGGTCTCGATCCTCCTTGCTCTCATTTTGCTTATCGCCATTACCATCCTCATTCTCGTCCGCCTCTTCAGCGCACTCCGGCTCATGTAACATCATGGATAGTGGACATACCCTCTTCCTCTGGTTCATGCAGACTGTGCACTGTATCTCTATGCTCCTGTCGTGCTGTGCATGCGAGGGGGAAGCGTGGACGCCGGAGGGACGACTTCGGCTTCATGCTCGGCTAGATGCGGACCTCGTCGACGAGACTGGCTTGGGTCCGATGTAGCTTTTTCAAAGAGCGCAGGGTACACCACAGATGGACAAGAGGTTGTGAGCTCGCACGATCTAGTAAAGTCTCATGGATACGATTACCTGCCATATCGCATGGATGCACTCGTTCAATTCCCTCCCAGATGTGTACTCCGAGACAAATTGCTTTATCTTCTTGAATTCATCTTCACCTCCAGCTTCGAATCAGCACGAATCATGAAAGACGAAACCAGGGTTACTTCGGAGCACCAGTTCATTATTAATGTCGTGGTAGCTATGCTGGTAGGAGTCAAGAGTTTGTCAAGAACGTACATTGACGGAGGGTTCCACGACATCGGCACTGATCTGATCGTGATTGGTCAGTAGGTAATGCCGATGTTGCGTGGAAAGTGGGTCTACCTTATTCCCTTTTATCATCGAAGATCTCGGCCTTCCTTGTGGCATTGTAGACTTTCCGACGAAGGGTGGTCTTGCCTGCACTGGCTCTCCCCACAACAAGAATTCGAAAGCGCTTGAACTTCGCTGTAACATCTTGAGCAGATGATGGCATGTCGTGTGAAGCTGTTGGAAGTTTTCTTAGCCGCTGATGAAAGACAGGTACTAGGGGAACATTTGAAGGGAGATACAAGGAGGTCATATAGCTAACCTGATGATCTGAGCGTCTATCAT
>MU837140.1:43380-54952 GCA_029603245.1 Rhizopogon salebrosus TDB-379
ACAGGAGTACCCCTGAACGTTCTTCGGGCTTCGGCGCTAGCTTGTCCGATTTCCAACACCAGACTCCAAGTCTCCGAGAGGAATGGATCAAAGAATGTTCTTGTGAAACGTGAGTTATATCAGGTACAGGATGCAATGAGTACGGATGGGTAGCCAGATGTGCCTCGGGTTCCAGACCGAACTCCTTTATCGTCTTCGCAGGTGGCATCGAATTATTCAGCGACATGAACCCAGGGAGAAAACTCATTTCTGCCACACCGTCGGGAAACTCACAATTGAGGAAGGGTGGCATGGGTTTTACAGGGGAGCCTATACTGCCCATTATTATGCTAATATTGGGTATCACCGTGTTAACCAAAACGATGTTCCAGAAATAAATACTACTGATGGCCAGATTGTAAGTTGCATACAGTTGTCGAGCAGCGCCGTAGAATGACCCCTTGTAAACGGGCATACGGAATATTATTTGTATCACCAATAATAAGTCCTGACTCCTGAGCTATCATTGAGCAGGAGTCTTACGGGGCGGGACGAGTCGAGTCGACCTGAGGGTGTTTGAGAGTACTAGTACAAGTCAATACTAAGTTCAAACAGTACTAGAGGTGGTCGGGTCCAAAACGTGGAAATAGGCGCTCTTGGCGGTGCTTTAGAGCGGCAATCGACGTATTTTGTGTCCTCTGGACTCCTCTCGTCATCCTCAACAGCGAACACAAGCACAAGTAGCGAGGGGAACTTAATGAATTGAGGCCAGAGGCCATCAGACTGCAGTCATGCATCATGCACACGTCTGTCTCTTACCAGCAGAAATCCTACGTGAAATTTTCACAACTATCCATGAAGATGCTCCAGACGTGTACGGGATTCTCGTGCTACAATCGCTGTTCTTGCAAGAACTTGTAGGACATTTAAGGACCCTGCACTTGATGTGCTTTGGCGACATATAAATGGGTTGAAGCCGCTCTTCTCGTGCTTCCCCAAAGGTGTCGTCACAAGGAAAGGAAAGCTGGTGAGTTAGATGACCTCATTTAGATCCACGGAAAGATACTCAAATACACAATCAGTCACTGACAAGACCTCTCGTCGACAGAGAATGGAGGATTTTAGGTCAATATGCACGTCGTATCCACTCCTGGACCCTCCGCCCCCCCACGCTAGACCTGATGAGTGAACGGGCCGTGCAAGCACTCATTTCTGCGCCATCATTCGCAGTGTTGCCCAACCTTCGTACTTTGGAATGGTTCGATGATCGAGATTGCTTCTTTCCGTTGTTGCGCACCCTACTTGTGCCAACTATCACGTCACTGACGCTGGGGTGTACTCCAACCGAACCATGGGATCCCTCATTTATCAAATCTGCTTTGTTAGGTTCCCTTGGTGCTCGATGTCCATCCATTCGGAAATTCGTTTGTGCATACAAAGCTGGTTCTGAAATGAGTTCGGATGCGGTGTCAGCAGCTATATGTGGCTGGCGCAACCTTGTTCATCTTGAAACGGGCGTCATTAATGCACGAGCGCTTGTACATCTGGCTTCCCTACCGTCCTTGAAGTCTCTGCACTTCAGGTCATCTGATCATATTGACGACATGGCGCTACCTAATTCCATTCCATCATTTATATCCAACCTCGATCAAGTGTGCATCGCTGCACCATCACATTCCCATCTTACTCGGTGTCTCAGGAATGTCCGGTTTCTCTCCTGTCGATCAGTGGTGATTTCCATGTACCATGATCTAGAGCCATATCATCCAGATATCCCAGAACTCATTGTCTCCTTCTCGAAATGCTTCTCTCCAGTTCTTGAGGAACTATTCGTCAAACTTCGTTTCGATCTCAGCAACCTTGATGTGGACGAACCCGATAATCACCGCCTCGCGTTTGGCTTCGACGTGATTGCCCCGTTGCTGTCATTTAGTCGCTTGACGAAGTTAGACCTCGATTGGTTCTGCCCCTTGAATGTCGACGACAATGGACTCAAGGATATGGTGCAATGCTGGCCCCAGCTCGAGGAATTTCACTTTGGAGTGTCGACTGCAATGCTAGTCCCACCATCTGTCACTTTCATCGGACTCGTCCATCCTCTACAACATTGCCGGCACTTGCGCAACATACACATGTCCTTTCGCGCATGCCCGATAGATATCGACTGCGAGCCATTCTCTAAAACTATTCCTAACATGAAGGTCACCCACCTCGAAGTTGGGGATTCTCCAATCGTCGATCCCATCGTTGTGGCCTGTCAATTGCATATGTTGCTGCCCAATTTGAACATGGCCATCCATGGCCTCTGGACTCGTGAACCCATGCCGCCGTCAATTGTAACTTTGAATGACGAATGGGATAGGGCGAACGAGTATCTACAAGTGCTCACCAAAGGCGCGGAAATGCGAGAAAGAATGGGCCCACCACCGGAGGAGTAATTGCCCATCGTGCGGTGACTCGGCACCGTAGGTTCTTCTACCTCCACTTCATTCTTACTCCTACTATCAGGACTTTACTATTTTCTCCGCGGTCCCTAACGTGGGCCCGCAAATCCACCTTTCTTCTCTACTTATTAAGTACATACTTCTACAGAAGGCTCGCTTGAGTAGCGGCTACTTTATCGGACGATACATAGTGCCGATATTTTAATGTTTCAATTCCCATAGTGATCTTCTGAATCCAGATCAAAAGCTGAGGCTTTAACACTGAACAATGAATTCCAAGCGCTCCCTCACAAGAGAGTAGTACTGCATACAGTAGCCCAAGTCTATTCCGTCGGGTACCAATGAAAAGGCGGATGGAATGGAACGAGAACTGACCACCATACACTGGATCTATTAGCACTGCCGAGAGGCCCAGGGGCCTCTTTCGTGTGAGCCTCCATAATGTCGGCCTTCCAGTCACAGAATTGACAAATCCGAATGAAGAGTTAATCGAGAGGATCTCATGTTTACTCCATATTGCGAACAGTTGCTGGGGACCGGGTGGACACACACCACGATCATTCACATTTCGGAAGCAGAAATGGTTAGCGGGACCGTCATGGCTAATTGGTCTAACCGTGCTCGTCGGGGAGAAGCAGTCCCGGCGGTGGGTTTGCATGTAAGCATAGCATTCGATATGGACAAATCATCGTTCAGCGCTTCAGCGTTGGGTGGCGCGGGTCTGGCATAATA
The DNA here is from genome assembly GCA_029603245.1 of Rhizopogon salebrosus TDB-379. Classification (NCBI taxonomy): domain Eukaryota; kingdom Fungi; phylum Basidiomycota; class Agaricomycetes; order Boletales; family Rhizopogonaceae; genus Rhizopogon; species Rhizopogon salebrosus. Next base: position 46,536 of record MU837140.1, read on the forward strand.
TATCCTCGAGGAAGTCCGATCATGTTCGGAGCTCAGATCTTCAGTGGGCCAATGATTGAACAGTAAATGCATGACTGACTGTACATATACATCCCGACCTCATCTAGTGTCCCGCTTCCGGTACCGCAAATGAAGGCCCAAGTATCCACTTATACAGTCAGCAAAGCTGTCTAAAAACAGCGATATAAAGCCAGACGCAGAGTCGCAAAAACTGACTTCAGGCGGATCGGATGTGGGATACGCTGGAGACATAATCGAGTACTCGACGCCTCAGGCCATGATATACAGTTTCCTGCGCTAGTTGTAGGAGTAAGAGCTACATTTCGAGTCCCGGCATACTTTCATAGGGAGATGGCATACAGTACAAGCAGATCCTATAAGTATAAACGAACTAAGAACGAATAGTACGAGCACCTCGAATCAGCTCCACGAAACGTCATATGAATATACATCAGCATTCCGAGTCAATCAATTGGATTAGGAACGTTCGCCCCGGAGACGACGAGCGAGAGCAAGATCCTTGGGTTGGCTAGGAAGCGTGCAATCAGTTAGTCTACTTTATGAACATGTATGGGGCTTACATTGTGACCCTCTTGGCATGAATGGCAGCCAGATTGGTATCTTCGAAAAGTGATACGAGATAAGCTGTACAAGCAGACATATGTGAGCTTGAGTGACAGTCCAAAGGTGGATCACCTTACCCTCGCTAGCCTCTTGCAGGGCAAGAACAGCCGATGACTGGAAGCGAAGGTCGGTCTGCAAAAGGTTGGTAATTCAGGGTCTGCATTCATGCCCGGAGTCTAAACATACCTTGAAGTCCTGGGCAATCTCTCGCACAAGCCTCTGGAAGGGGAGCTTGCGGATGAGCAGCTCGGTGGACTTCTGGTACCTTCTAATTTCACGGAGGGCGACAGTACCAGGTCTGAACCGATGAGGCTTCTTCACACCTCCAGTAGCGGCAGCCTGCGACGAAGAGCAAGCGGGGATTAACAAGCGTGCTCGGGACATTCAATACTAAATACTAACCGCGACGCTTTTTCTGGTCTGCTTGGTGGCGAGTTGCTTGCGAGGGGCCTTGCCTCCCGTCGACTTACGGGCAGTTTGCTAAAATTACCAAAAAAGGAAAGTCGTTAGAAACATATGTTGCGACATTGGAAGTTCCATCGGGACGATGAGAGGTACTCCCGGAGGGTGGAAGATGTGGAAGGAACAGGATGCGTGGTTTCAAACCTCCGTGGTGCCTTCTTTGTGAAGAAAAGTCAAAGACACAGGTCTTTGCGCCACAGCACCCGGATCCCGGGAGCACCTTCTTCTCATGCAGCCCCTCGCTCGAAACGATGAGCACACCACCAACCCCTCGCAAAATTATAGATGATAGAGTGGAATAGTGTCTACATACCTTGGTACGAGCCATTTGATAGTTTGCGGTGTTTGTGGATTAGAATTGGAGATTTGAGCTCGAAGATCTCCGAGATGATGGTGGTTAGGAGGAAAGAGAAGGGGGGGGAAATGTGGTACATCCCTCTCCTTAAGCCTACTGTGAAGCCTTTTTTTTCGCGCAGCATTCTGACTCTACTCTGCAGTGCTTTTGTGGTCAGTGCGCATTTTATTGGCATATTGGCAGGGGCGGATTCAATAATAAACCGCCACACGTAAATAAATGTAAACAAGCGCGCATGCTATGCACATGAAATTGGTCTGATAGGCTTGACTTCAGCTATTGACCGTTTTAGATCTTAGTCGTTTGAAACACCAGGCAGGTCTTTGAAATTTTGACTAGGACTTCGTGCTGCCGACCTCGGGTACCTCGTTAGCATCCATGGCTACATCAATACCAGTTCTATTACCTTCGAGCTCGATTCCGCGTGCACCTCCGCATCCTCACCTAGAGTGGACGCCTAAAAGACACGTCTCTGATCCTCAGCCACCTCCTCTGGACGATGCAAGAGTTCTCGAGCAAGAAATGGCTGCTGCTAGACAGATACAAGATGGAAAAGCCGTTAAGAAGACGAGGCCTCGGCGGACTGTTGATTTTAACGCATGTATGGGGACGTGGAATCTAGTGCGTAGCAAGCATTGCTGCCAGATACAATATGTCTGACCTAGTGTAGTTGCGCAAACATAGACCTAACTCGACCTATGTCCCCTCCATGAGACCTGCTCCTCCCTATATTATTGACGTATGAATTTATGTTTCTGTGTGTGTAGCAGCTGAAGGAATGTCCATCATGTCTAGTTGCTTCCACCAATTGCATACCCTGCAAACTCCTCGACGTCCTTGTGTACCAAATTCATTCACACCTCGACTAACAAGATTCGGTGTCCAGTCAATGTCGTTGCGGTCCGTATCACCGTTAACACCCTTTGCAACTCTCTCGAACATTAATTTAGTGGACTCCAGAAGGAAGACGAGTGTTGACTGGGTCAACGAGTGGAGAATTTACCCTCTGGAACGGTCTTACATTTAATTTTGAGACTATTCTCCAGGCCCACGATTCTGCCGTCCGCGCCTTCCAATTCACACACTCCGGTGCATTCCTAGCTTCTGCTGACCAGAACGGAATAATCAAGTACTTCCAACCAAACATGAATAATTTAACCGCTTGGTCAGGTCACCGCGAGGCCATTCGAGGGTTGAGCTTTAGTCCAGATGACCGTCGCTTTGCGACAGCAAGTGACGATTCTACTATCAGAATATGGTCGTTTGAAGAAAGTCGAGAAGAACGCGTCCTTACAGGTAAATTTTGCTTTTCAATTCTAACTTTTCGATTTGCTGATTTATTTAGGACACGGGTGGGACGTGAAGTGCGTTGAATGGCATCCTAGCAAGGGTCTTCTAGTATCAGGAAGCAAGGATAACCTGATCAAATTCTGGGACCCCCGAACCGGAGGAGTCCTTTCAACGCTGTGAGTATCATAAAGATGACATTGTCATTACTAACGGAGCCATTAGGCATCAGCACAAGAATACAATCCAAGCCCTGGCCTGGTCTCCCAATGGCAATTTCGTAGCAAGCGCCTCTCGCGATCAAACCGTCCGTGTCTTCGACATTCGCGCCATGAAAGAATTCCGCGTTCTCAAAGGCCACAAGAAGGAAGTCTGCTGTAAGCCTTGCTCGTTTTCACTGCACCAGACAACTGACCATCCATAGCCGTGACATGGCATCCCATACACCCGATCCTCGTGTCTGGCGGCTCCGAAGGCGCCGTGCTCCACTGGGACCTCGGAGGCCCGGAGCCCGCGGTATTGCAACCCGACACACAGCCCCGCGCCACACTGTCCCAAGCGCACGACTCGAACATTTGGTCGATGGCATTCCACCCCATGGGTCACCTCCTCGTGACCGCGTCGAACGACCATACTACACGCTTCTGGTCTCGCGAGCGCCCAGGCGACGCCACGTCCGTGTTCTCTGGCGGCGGCGAGAAGCCCCCGGAAATAATGGACTTGAGCGGGCAGGACGATGAGGACGATGCTATGGTCCCTGGGTTTAGCTATGACGGCGCGACCAAGTGGTGGGGCAAGGAGGAGGACTCGGTTGGTTTTGGGGATGGTAATTACGCACAGCGCGATGATCCGATGGGCTCGGATGATTTCATTCCTGGGCTGGGTGCGGCGGATCAATTTGGGGGTAGCTCGGGGCCTTCTGCTGTTGCTCCAAAGCAGAGTGGTCCGCTTCCTGATCAGGAAGAGATGTGGACGGCTGACTCGAGAGCTGAGGATTGGGGGAACCGCAGGGGTGGATGGTCAGGTCGTGGAAGAGGGTTTAATCCAAATGGTCCTCGTAGAGGCCGGTATTGATTCAGAATTGTAACCATTCGATCCTTTTCAGACTTGAAATAAGCGCCAAAAACAGAATCAACAGAATCCTATTTATGCGAATATGTTGAGATATGAGCTCAGCAAGGCTTTCTATGGTAAAATTTACAAGGGTGCTTAAAGACGATGGACAGGATGCATTCTACGATAGCATTTGAAATAGCTGAGAAGATAAACAAAGTAAATGCGTGTACGATGCTTGAAAGTCATGCGAACGAAACGAGTTACCGACAAGATCTAGAAGAAATAGTGCCATAATAATAATACAAGTTGTGGTTGCCACAGAGAGGAACGAAGAAGTCCATTCGTGATATGTCGTCATCGTACATAGACGTCAAGTGCGTCATTATCTACAGCATAAAAAGGTGCCGATTTTCTATGGGGAAAGTATAAGTTCTGAAAAGGAATGAGTGCCTTCGAAGCATGAACTGGAAGGGGAACTCACAATTGTCTAGATATTCTGATGACTGGCGTGGAGGATCATGCTGCGGATTCAAGCATTGAGTTTCCGCGTTGGGTATGAGAAGCAGCGAAGTTATCTACGCTAGAAGTGCGGAGGCCATTGAAAACAGGATCGCGCAAAGAAGAAGAAAAATGGCGAGGCGAGTGAGAGCGCAAGAACGCCTCGACATCAGAAGCAGATTGTGAACGGGGAATCGAATTAGGCGAAGGGCCCATCAGTGAGTTAGAGCCGGTGAAGAAGCAGAACCTATAATGGAGTGTAAGTTACGAAACGTCGAATCGCGAATGGATCTTACTGGTTAAGAAATTGGCTGTAGCTGTCGTTAAGGGATGGTTTATCATCACAATCAGGTGTGCCAGGTCCCGGAGACGTGGGCGGGGTACTCAGGGAGCTCAAGTCGGACATCGCAGACGCGTCGGAACTTTCGCTGCTGACCCGAGTCACACTTTGAGTGGTAAATCTCTCGAAGAGGGAAGGTAATCCTTTCATGGGGTCGGTGCCACGAGTAGGGGACCGATCCTCAGGCAGACTCGAAAGAGCAGAACCTGAAGAGTGTTTACGTGACGTACCACCCACTGGTCGATCGAAATACCCACGACGGGGGTCGCGTTTGCCTCCTGCGCTTGGGGGGGACTCGAATTCTATGGAATCCGACCGCACGACGTGTGACTGCTCCCGTTGTTCCAGGTCCCTAGTGGAGCCTATGGTGACAGATCGACTGTGGCGTGGTGGTATACCCCCAACGCGATAAGGAGTATGCTTCGACAAAACGCTGGAGAGCTCTGTAGGGTACGGGGTAGTCCGCGTGCCTGCAGGAGGAAGGGGAGGAAATGTCCCGCTACCAGGTATCCCGGGCGTTGAACCTACGTGATACCTGGCTGACGGAAATGCTTTGGGCGACAACGCCTGGGTGGGGCGCAGTAAGGGAGACATGTGGAGAGGATCGGTATCAATGCTTGCCAACCCGACTTTGGCACTCAAGTGCCCCACGATAAGCTCCGTCGCGGTGGAAGTCTTCTGCGCCACAGGTTTCTGGACAAACTTAACCATGTAGTTGGCACCATTGTTGTTGTCCCAGAATTGCTTGCCTGCAGCGGAATACCGCAAGGCAATAGACATGGTTTTATCATCGATACGCGCCCACATATCATGCAACCTTATCGAGAACGTGAAGATGTCGAATAAGCCACCGTTCACAGATTCTGTGTAGCGTGCGGTGACCTCACTCGTCGTCTGCCACAAATCGAGAGTGAACCGAGTGGCAACCCATTTCTCGTACGCGATGTTGCGCACGCGGACTCTTCCGACGATGGTCTTGTCGCTTTGCGACAGAGTGAGACCTTCCAATATCACTTCTGCACCTTCTGGCGGGAAGGAAGGCATGTTCCGAATCTGAAGCTCGATATGCTTCTCGGGCGCCGGGCTGTCATTCGGAGAACCACGGAAGAACGAGGGAAAATCGCTCTCGGTACCGCTAGTATCTGTGGCTTGGTCATGATCCCGTGACACAGCTAGAGGTTTTTGCTTCGCGAGAAACAATTTTACGTGCTCAAGCTTGGGGTCGAAGTGTACCACCTTCGAAAGTGTAGGCGTAGTGGGTTCGCTCCGCACGCCCTGGTCGCTTGTAGGGATCAACAAGCTAGGAACCTTGGGGCGCTTGAGCGACGGCTTGATGGGCTCACCAGACTGTTTTCGAATGGAACGCGTCTGAGGGGATAGGTTCAATTTGCCGGATTGCGCGTGGACATGCGAGTCCATGTGAGGGAGAGAACTGGCACGCATCTCCGAAGAAAATTGACGTGGGTGTGCCCCAAGTGAATTTGGCTTCACACTGCCAGCGTTGTTAGACGGGACCTGCGTTGAGAAATGCAACGGCCGCGCCGAATCAACATCAGAAATATCACTGAGGCCCGGCGTGTGTTGGGCGCTCTTTATTATGTCTCCTCGGCCGCGTATGCGTGGCTTGTGCCTGGCCTTGTTAGACAAGAGTGTGGGAGATGATGGGAGGGACACGGAAGCTGTAGGAGAGTTTTGCCCGCGGACTCGTCGAAAGCGGGGGATGATGATATGCGACTCGTCCGAAGGTCCGGAAGAACCGGAGCTAGACGAGTCGTAGTGGTAAACATCAGTGGTAGGAAAGTATATCGACGACTGGTCAATGGATGGACTGAGGAGGCTCTTTTGGAGCAGGACACTATCATCGAAGAGGTTCGTGATAGTATACTCAGAGGAGGGAATAGAAGGTAAATGTGACAGCCGCAACATCTGAGCTGAAAGATGGTCTGCATGGTTTCCGTTCTGCAGAATCTGAACAGGGAGCGGGGATGTCTCGCAAGCCATAGACATGTGCAATGGAAAAAATACAAAGACAAAGACCTATTGTGATGTAACAGCGAGGTGCGTCGGTGGACACAACAGCCCTGGAACCCTGCTAAAGGTCAGACTAAATAGTTCATGTGCCAGACGGATGACTGACCTACGGCAAGCAACGGAACAATGTAGGACGTTAATGAACGTGAGGGTGGCGTGAAGCACCTGGCAGCAGGCCGTAGGAAAGGACGACGAATCGCATAATCAGCCGAAGGAGAATATTATATATGTTTGTCAGAAAATTGTGAATCGGAGACCGTGACTTGTGTAAATCATTACGAGAACTGACATCAAACGTGCGAAAGATAAGCCACTTTCGTGTTGTTATCTGACAAATTCATTGGTCCCTGGTTAACGTTACGCGCTATCTCAGTTTTGCGTTTCGCGGCAACGAACGAACATCCACTGAGATCTTCTATCTGAGAATCCGAGTATCTTCTCTATCGTCTTTGCAGCACAGGAGCCTCTACTGATCGTCCCACTGGGCCCATTGACACCGGTGATGTCGGACTCATCATTGCATTTTACACTAGAGCCTGGAACGTGCCAGTCCTAACTCCATCACACCCCGGGATGTATGCTTTTGCCAAAACAATCGCACTAAACCCTCCTGTGTGTGTTAAGGAATACCACGCTAACCCACGCGTCCGACTCCTCAGTGGGGATTGAAGGATTCATGATCGATATAGGACTAGTCTTCAATCGATATGACCTCCACATTCGTCACCCCCGTATCGTATTCTACCGACCAGTTTTAGCAGTTGGAGGTAAGTAATAATTTGGAGGGGTGGAGTGTTGGGCCAAACGCCGATTGTGGGCAGCATAAAATACCAACCGTGACGTGCTGGAGTCAAATGGTTCAAGAGGTAGTCCATCTGATACGCCAGGCTGTATCCTTCGGAGGAAAATGGAATCTGATAGCAACTTTAGCCGCATGCTGTTCCCTTCATCGAAAAACCTTAGTCGTGCTTCCAGTATTAATGGCGCCCTCGACGGTCCCTGTATACGACAGCTTCGATCATGATCTCGTTTGGTGCCCAATCCTACATATAACGTCCCCGCGCCACATCCCTGGCTCTAACTGACCCAATACTACTTACTGTGGCGCGCGGCTCGTTAAACACAGGCAATACATCGAATCAAAGAAGGAACGGAAGGCGCAAAAGGAATCCATTAACGCTGGAAACTTTCTCAAGGCAAGATGGTATGATTTCCGAATCACTTATGAGTACTGGTGCCCCTCGATATTGGGGGGGCTCTAGTCCCTTTGTGTCTCGCCTTGCGGGGCACGGATTGTGCCACATGCTCCACTGGTCTCGAACGTGCTCTGATGGCGCGTTTTGATTTCCTACAATGCAAACGTGCTTCGGAACTAGATCCTAGAAGAGGTGAGGTTTCACATTTAACATTTGACAATTGGCACCACAATACTCAATTATGTAGGAATTTGGGATCCAATTCGAAGGTGATCCAACACGATGAGGACATTTTTTGGACTCGTTTTCGCAATCAATTCGTACCTCTGTGCCATGATCGGCAGTATCACGTAAAGTGGGCACATGTCATGCGTGCAAGCCTGAGGCGACGGTTCCTGCGAGGTACATACTACCAACTTCCCCTGTCTGCAGTAATTTAAATCTTAAAATTAGACGATGGAGCTGCTTGACAGGTGCTCCACCCAAAGCGAATCTCGTATACATCCTACCTTTCTAGCTACAATGTTGCCTGCAGGCGCAGAAACACATCGATGCGCTCAATACCTCG
>MU837140.1:56478-67230 GCA_029603245.1 Rhizopogon salebrosus TDB-379
ATCACCATCCCAGCCGACCGAAATTCCGACACGAAGTTGCTCAAGAATCGGAGAGAAGCATTCAGAGAAGGACACAACGAGGCCTGGAATATCCAGTGGATCATAAGGTTTGTGTGCATAATCAAAATCGATCGACAATACGACTGATCGACAGGAGAGAAAACGGGTGTTCCTGAAACACTGAGTAAGATGGGAGTGCGATAGTGCAGTGATCGACAGTTCATCGAGTTTGAAGGTAAATGTTGGAATGGAATTAGGCGGCGTATTTGAGTCTTCAACGGCGCTATATAGCGGCTTGAAGTGCAGAGACCTCAGCGACGGCAAGGAAGCCAAATGAGCAAGAGCTTGTGCGTTGAGGACACCTGTTTTAAGATGAACAAGCTTGCGATGGCTACATACAGCTTCGGATAGCGTATCCGAACTTTTTTGATGACAAACACCATCGTATGCGCACTCGAGTTCCCGAATAGAGGGGCAACGAGCCCCGAGGGTAGCCAACAAGGCAAATTTGGCAGAAGAGGGATACCAAACCTCCCATGGATCGGAACCCAGCGTAATTGACGTGATAGTTGGCACAAGTAGGGCGTGCAGCAACGGAAATAAAAAATCTCGGACATCCAACCATTCCAACCTACGAAGGTTCGGCAACAGTGCGGATGACGATATGGCAACGAGCGCTCGCACCACCAGATCATTCATCCCAAATTCGAAGAGGGGTACGGTGAAAGAGTGGATACGACGTGCATATCGCGTGAATGTCATCCATTCTTCAGTGAAGAGTGGTCTTTCAACTGCCATCTATTTATGAATCGAGAGAACATTCAATGAGACTCAGGAATATTCGTGACATATCGTTTGGATCCAAATTTGAGACATCAACTCACCAACTTTCCTTCCTCTATTCCTTTAACGACACCCTCAGGCAAACATAAGAGTAGTGGCCTTATCCCCTTGATGTCCTTCCAGAGTACATCAAGTGCAGGCTCCTTGAATATCCTACACGTTCTTGCAAGCGCAGCGATTGTAGCGCAGTTCAGAGGGTCTTCGAGGATCATTGTGAATATCTCGATAAGAATTTCTGTGGGCAAGAGACAGACATGCGTATGATGCATAGTCGAAAGTCGATGAGGCTTCAAGCTTCAAGCTATGGCACCACCCGAATTACAAGTATAAGTGATCATCATGTGGACCATGAATTGGAATTTGTGAAGTTCGTGTTCGCGGCATTTGAATTTGAAACCGCTGGTTTCATTTGAGGCTTATTTCTATCCGCAACTCAGACACCACAAACTCTCGCAGAGATGATCTTCACTCCAACTCCCTCATAGTCAAGTGGCAATATAACTCCAGTGCAAGTTGCTCCGCGCTGTCCATAGTGATAAATACGACTCACACCACACTAAGTAGTCTTGTCCAGATGCCTCGGAAAGTTGGGATGGGATGCCGACTTTCCGAGACGTCTGGTTGAGCTCGTGCCGTGCAGTGTTCGCGCGGAGCTTCATTATCCGGACCTCCACAGATTTCTTTTCTATTGTACTATGTAAACTCTTGCCAACAAGCTCTTCCATGGAAGCATCTGTCGGTAGAAATCCTCGCATCTAAACGCAGAAGCCTTTCGTGCATAATTTCGATTCTGAAAATATTCCACGGATGCAATTGCAAAGCTCGTAGGAAGAGAAAAGTGAGTAGGGTGTGGAAGCTAAACGTTGAAAGTCTATAAGGGGTTGATTGGCGTTAGGTTATAGGTATAGCGCCGTGCGAGGCGATGCGATATGGCTGTTACGCAAATGAGCCTTCCGTATACATTTGTGGAAGGCATGATGGACGATTCAAAGCGAAATATAAGTTAGCTGACAACGGTAGAAGTGGGGGGTATAGTTATTCCGAGACACACACCGACATGCCAGAGTCATCAGGGCAAGGACGGCAATCAGTACTCCTCCAGTAATTCGCCTATCTCCTCTCGCATTTCGTTGTATTTTGAGCACTCGTAGGTGCTCATGCACCCTTTTCCATTCTACATAGGAAGGCAGCGTGGAGTTTCCAAAGCCATAGCTGCTCACATCTATCAAGTTGGGCAGTAATGCGTGTAGTTGACCGGCCACGGCCATAGGATTGACGATGGGCGATAACCCGACAAACAAGGAGTATATCATCTGGTTGGGACTGGTGGTAGAAAACGGCTCTGAGTTGGTGTCTATTGGGCATGCGGAAAAGTGCATTCGAATCCACCGCAAGTGCCGGCAATGCTGTATGAGGTAGACGAGTCCTGTGAAAGTGACAGATGGCGGAACCGGCCAACGCCCCCCAGTTCCAAAGGAGAAATTTTCGAGCTGCGGCCAAGATTGCGCCATATTCTTGAATCCTTCATCGTCGACGTCCGAAGTGCAGATCCAATCAAGGTCTAACTCCGTCAAGCGGCTAAATAGCAGCAACGGAGCAATCACGTCAAAACCAAACGCAAAACTACGATCATTATATATGAGATCACGTGGATCATAACAGGGCGAGGATCCGACGCGGAGTTGCTCGAGAGTTGGAGTGAAGCACTCCGAGAAGGAGACAATGAGGTCCGGAATATCCGGGGTATAATAAGGTTGGGTAGCACCATGCCAGTCGATATACAACTCCACTGATCGACAGGAGAGAAAACGAATGTTCCTGAAACCCCGAGCAAATTGACGATGTGTTGATGCAGTGATGCACAATTCATCGAGTTTGAAGGTGAATGTTGGAATGCAATTACGTGGCACGTCCGAGTCGACATCGTCATCGTGATATGGCAGCGAGAAGTGCAGGGACTTCAGCGACTGCAAGGAAGCCAAGTGGGCAAGGGCATGTGCGTTAAGGACACTCGTTTTAAGATGAACAAGATCTCGAAAGCCACATATAGCTTCGGATACTACATCCAAATTGCTCCCCCGATCACTACCGTATACACAGTCAAGTTCCCGAATGGAGGTACAATGAGTCCCGAGGGAAGCTAACAAAGCAGATTTGGCAAAGGAGGCACCCCAACTCCCCAGCCATTCCACGGAAGACAGCTTCATCGACGTGACAGTTGGCACAAGTAGGGTGCGCAACAACGGAAGGAAGGAGCCTCGGCCATCCGACCATTCCAACTTACGAAGGCTCGGCAACAGTGCAGATGATGGTGTAGCAACGAGCGCTTGCACCACCTTATCATTTATCTCATCCAACCCAAAGCTTGTGATGGTGAAGGAACGGATACGACGCGCATATCGTGCGAATATGCTCCATTCTTTCGCGAAGAGAGGTCGTTTAAGAGTCTATTTATGCATTGATAATATATTCATCATTTATCAATTGGACAAATTTGAAACATCAACTCACCAATTTGCGTTTCCCCTCTCTTCTAATGAGACCTTCAGGCAAGCACAAGAGGAGTGGCCTGAGCTCTTCGATGTCTTCCCAGAGCACATCAAGTGCAGGCTCCTTAAATGCCCTGCATGTTCTTGCAAGCGCAGCCATTGTAGCACGATTGACAGAGCCCCGTCTCCAGGGGCGTTCGAATCGGATAATGGTAAATATGTGAACGAGAATTTCTGTGGGCAAGTCTAAGAGACCGCGACACTGATCATGACGCATAATCGAATCACAAATCAGGTCTCAGTGGATGACTTTTTGTAGCGTTTGAAAAACTTTCAGAGTTCCAAACCGAGAAGCGACCAACGTCCCTTTTCACCCCCGAAACAAGTAATCCCCATATGTTAGTCTGCTAACACCACCCCGCAGTCGTTCGTAGGGTTTTTGTCAGACCAACCTTCTCATCGTACTCTTTTTAGATTTTCAAACAATCACTGCTGACTTCGCTCTATTCCCCCGGTTTGGTTCTCTGGCCACCCACATGCACTCGGCAACAGTCAATGCTTGTCCCATCCTGCGCGCACCCGCAGATTGCTTCGCCTCGGACTCCACTGATGACTCTGGCGCAGACCACAAAAAAGCGGCGAAGGAATCTGGACGGGCAGCCAGATGGGGCCTCGTCACCGGATTTCAAACCAATGTGAACTCCCGTGTCATCTTCGCAGGTCGCTCATCGACTTGTTCAGCGACAATTCGCACGGAGCTTCATTATTCGGACCTCCACAGATCTATTTTATATTGTGCTATGTAGACTCTTGCCAACAAGCTCTTCCATGTCAGAAGCATCTGTCCGTAGACATCCTCGCACCTAAGAGCATTTCGTGCATGATTTGGATTCTGAAAATATTCCACAGGTGCAATTGCAAAGCTCGTAGGAAAGAGAGAAGCAAGTGCTAAACGTTTGCAAATTTATAAAAGGTTGATTGGCGTTAGGTATATGAGGTCAGCGCCGTCCGAGGCGACGTGATATGACTGTTACGCAAATGAACATTCCGTATACATTTATGGAGGGCATGATGGACAATTCAAAGCGAAATATAAGTCAGCTGACAATGGTAGAAGTAAAGGAGATATAGTTATTCCGAGACACCACACAGCGACATGCCAGAGACCCAGAGTCATCAAGGCGAGGGCGGCAACGAATGCTCCTCCAGTAATTCACCTATCTTCTCTCGCATTTCTGCACCTTTGGTGAGCACTTGTAAGTACTCATCCACCCTTTTCCATCCTACATAGGAAGGCAGCGTGGGGTTTTCAGACTCATGCCAGTCATCGCGGGTCACATCTGTCAAATTGGGCAGTAATGCGTGTAGTTGACCGGCCACGTCCATAGGATCGACGATAGGCGATAACCCGACAAACAAGGAGGCGATCATCTGGTTGGGACTGGTTGTAGAAAACGGCTCGGAGTCGATGTCTATTGAGCATGCGGAAAAGTGCATACCAAGAGAGTCTAAGTGCCGGCAATGTTGTATGAGGTAGACGAGTCCTGTGAAAGTGACAGATGGCGGAACCAGCCAACACTCCCCAGTTCCAAAGGAGAATTCTTCGAGTTGAGGCCAGGATTGCGCCATATTCTTGAGTCCTTCATCGTCTACGTCCGAAGTGCAAATCCAACTAAGGTCTAACTTAGTCAAGCGGCTGAATGGCAGCAACGGAGCAACCACGTCAAAGCCAAACGCAAAACTATGATCATTAAGTATGTGCTCATGGTCGTCATAGCCGGGCGAGACTTCGACACGGAGTTGCTCGAGAGTTGGAGTGAAGCACTCCGAGAAGGAGACAGTAAAATCTGGGATATCCAGGGGATGATAAGGTTGGGTAGCATCATCCCAATCGATATACAACACCACTGATCGACAGGAGAGAAAACGGATGCCCCTAAAACCCTGAGTAAAATCATCATGTGTTGATGCAGTGATCCACAATTCATCGAGTTCGAAGGCAAATGTTGGAATGGAATTAGGTGGCACGTCCGAGTCGTCATCGCCACCGTATGGCAGCGAGAAGTGCAGAGACTTCAGCGACCGTAAAGAAGTCAAGTGGGCAAGGGCACGTGTGTTAAGGGCACCTGTCTTGAGACGAACAAGTTCTCGACAGCCACATACAGCTTCGGATACTACATTGCTCTTCCAACCACCATCATATACACAGTCGAGTTCCCGAATGGAGGTACAATGAGTCCCGAGGGAAGCGACCAACGCAGATTTGGCAAAAGAGGGATTCCATTCTTTCAATTGACAGGAAGACAGCTTCATTTTCGTGACGGTTGGCACAAGTAGGGTGCGCAACAACGGAAGGAAGGAGTCTCGGCCATCCAACCATTGCAACTTACGAAGCCTCGGCAACAGTGCGGGCGATGGCATAGCAGCGAGCGCTTGCACTACATCATCATCTATCTCGTCCAACCCGGAGCTTGTGATGGTGAGGGAATGAATACGATGTGTGTATCGCGCGAATATGCTCCATTCTTTAGTGAAGAGAGGACGTTTAAGAGTCTATTTATGAATTGATAATATACTCATCACATATCGATTGGACAAATTTGAAACATCAACTCACTAATTTGCCATTCCCTTTTCTTCTAATGAGACCTACGGGCAAGCACAAGAGGAGTGGCTTGAACCCTTCGATGTCTTCCCAGAGCACATCAAGTGCAGGCTCCTTAAATGTCCTGCATGTTCTTGCAAGCGCAGCGATGGTAGCACTATCGACAGAGCCCCATGCCTGGGGGTTTTTGTAGATAATGGTAAATATGTGAAGCAGAATTTCTGTGGGCAAGTCTAAGAGACGGTGACGGCGATCATGACGCATAATCGAATCGCAAATCAGGTTTTAGTGGATGACTTTCGTTAACATTTGGCCAGCTAAGTATGGCGTGCCAAACTTTGACCACGTCTTTTCACCCCGGAAGCGAGTAATTCCCATACGTTAGTCTACTACCTCTTATGCAGCCTACGCACAGGACACCAACCTTCTCATCATGCTCTCTTTCAAACAATCACCACTGACTTCGCTCTCTTCCCCGGTTTAGTTCTCTGGCGCCCCTCATGCACTCGGCAACAGTCCAATGCTTGTCCCCATCCTACGCGCACCCGCAGATCGCTCCGTCTCAAACACCACTGATGACTCTGGCGCAGACCGCAGAAAAGGCGGCAAAGGAATCTCCGCGGGCAGCCGGATGGGTATCTTCACCGCATCCCAAACCAATGTGAACTCCCGTGTCATCTTCGCAGGTGGCATCGACTTGTTCAGCGACGAATACACGAGAAAGGAACTTCTGGTACACCGTCGGGCAACTTGCAACTCGCGAGGGATATCGCTGTAGGGGTTCTCCATAAAACGCTTACACTGCATACCGATAGCGTCGAGCATCACCATACCAAACCGAGGCTCCCGATACGTATACCATTAACGACTAGATTGTAAGTTATTATGACGCTGTGGTGCTGTTGAATGACTCGTGTTCAGGTGTATATAGCGGCATCAGTGACTTGCAGTTGGAGTTTACGATGCTCGACCCCGACACCCGTACCTCTCTGCCGCCTGTTCCCGGCTCCCCTGGTACATACCAGGTCCAGTTCCGCGCTCCTGACAGGCACGGTGGTTTTAAGTTTGTTTTGAACTGGAAGAGGAAGGAGTTGGTCAATAATCTCGGTTGACTTCATGTTGACATCCTGAAACTGATTATCCTTTAATCAGATACTCACACCTCTCATCATGCACAACCGTCATCCCGCCGAGACATGACGATTTCTTGAGTGCCGCGTGGCCATATTATGCGGGGGCGATCAGCGCGAGTGTCGGGTTCTTCTTTTTGCAGCTTTATGACTGGCAGGTGATGTCAAGGCCGACAGGAACAAGCACACGAAGGCAGAATCAATTGCCCGGCTGCGCTGACTTAGGCAGGCTCTGAAAAGGTGGTGGAAGCAAATACACCGACCATTATATCTCACGAGTTTTGGTGCACTATGTTATGTACATACTGTTTTTGCAGACTCGTCTATTTTGCGAATGTAGGTATGTACATGGAAGTCTCTGCTGTATGGGAATCCATGCACAAGAAAGCGAGCGAGGCCTAATTGACAATGGGGGACGCTGCGTCGCACCTATGTTCTTACTATTGAGCCAAAATGTGCGATATACTACGACTTGGGTGCCGCGGTGGCCGTGAACACCTTCCTCAGGTTGTCCCAAACGACGCTTGGACTTTGAGCGGCGTCGATGCCATGCCACAGGCCCTTGGCCTTGTAGTACTCTGCAACGGGACCAGTCTGTTTGTGGAAAGTGGCTAGGCGTTTGCGCAGCGTTTCTACATTATCATCGGAGCGCTGAATGAGCGGCTCGCCAGTGACATCGTCCGTCATAGACTTTTTAGGCGGTCTAGTACCAAAACGTCTTAGTGAAATCGAATGAAACATCAGTATGAGACGCACTGGAATTCTCTGTGATACGTCCGTCCCGAAGCGGGGTGAATAAGACGACCCGTGATACGGGAGATGAGGAGCTGGTCGTCAATGAGCAACTCGACGACGCTGTCAAGCTTTTCACCGCGGGAGTCAAGCATAGCGTCCAGTTTTTCAGCCTGGGGGATGGTCCTCGGGAACCCATCTAACACAAATCTAGTCCGACAAGGTCAGAAAACGATGTGCCCACAAGGAAAAACGAAATCCCACACACCCATTCTTGCAAGCCTTATTGGACTCGAGCTGGTCCTTGATCATGTTCACCATGATATCGTCTGTGACGAGTTCACCAGCATCCATGACCTTCTTCGCCATTTTTCCCAGCTCAGTTTTCTTGGCTATTTGCTCACGGAGCATGTCACCCGTCGCGAGGTGGCAGACGCAGAACTCGTCACGGATCCGCGGGGCTTGCGTTCCCTTGCCTGCATAAGTATATAAAGCCAAACTCGTCAGCCACCCCATCTAATACAGGAGACATTTCTCCGAGTATACAAATAAAAGGCAACACGAACCAGCACCAGGAGGACCCATAAGAATAGTCCTGAGCTGTTGAGCAGGAGTTTTGGGCGGGACGACGGACTTTGCCTTCGCCTCGAGCGCGTGAATTTTCTCGTTGAGCTGGGCTACGAGGTGCTTGAGGTACTCGAGCTCATCTGAGGGTGCCATGGCTGCTCTGAGTTCTGGGTTCGAACGAACGAACTGGTGGGACGTGGAAATGGGCGCTCTCGGGCCCAGCGAAACTCGCCTCCGGTTATATGAATATTTCGGTCAAAATGGGAAATAAATTTCAGACGGAGTTTGAGTGGCAATCGAGGATTGATTCAATGCGAGTCTGGTCAGTGGTCAGACTCATGCATGATGCGTCGTACTCATGTCTGTTTTTTTCCCAACAGAAATTATACTATACATTTTCGCCCTTGCCGATGAAGATAAGCTTAGAGACGGCTCTCGTCCAACCCTTGCTGCCCTTGCAAGAACCTGTCGGACATTTAAGGAGCCCGCACTTGATTTACTCTGGGCAAACATTACTGGGTTCAAGCCGCTCCTCTCATGCTTGCCTGATGGTGTCGTTATAATACCAAACACAGCGGAAGGGAAGTTTGTAAGTTAGATGTTTCAAATTTGGATGCAAACGATATCTCAATTCACAAACAGTCAATTCAAAGGCCTCTCTTCGATGAAGAATGGAGCATTTTCGCTCAATACGCACGTCGTATCCGCTGCTTCACCATTCACGCTGTCGAACTAGACATGATCAGCGACCGGGTGGTGCAAGCGCTTGCTTCTACACCATCCGCACTCTTGCCGAACATTCGTAGGTTGCAGTGGTGCGATGGCCGAGAGTGCTTCTTTCCGCTGTTGCGAATGTTACTTGTGTCAACTATCAGGTCAATATTACTGTGCTCTGCTTTGTCGCCAGCGGTGGACTCTGAGCCTTTGTCAGGCAAATGTTGGACACCCTCTTCTGCCAAAACTGCTCTGGTGGCTTCCCTCGCAGCTCGTTGTCCGACCATTCAGGAATTCCACTGTCCATTTAGTGGTGATGCTAAAGAGGCTTTAGATGCAGTATGCGAAGTTGTATGTGGCTGGCACGATCTAGTCCGTCTTACAACAGCTTCCCTCAACATACAAATGCTTGCTCACTTGGCTTCGTTATCGTCATTGAAGTATCTGGCCTTCAAGTCATCTGACTTCGTTGATGATACACGACCTAATTTCATCCCAACGTTCATCCGCAATCTCGATACATTGTCCATCACCGCATCATCCCATTCTCAACTCACTCGGTGTCTCAAAAGCGTCCAATTTCTCTCCTGTCGATGGGTGGAGTTGCGCATCGCTTGCAGCGATTCAGGGCTACCTTATAACCCACCAGATATCCCAGACTTCATCGTCTCCATCTCGGAATGCTTCTCACCGGATCTTGAATGTCTCGATTTCGATTTCGATTGCGAATGCCTCGATGAAGAAATGTTAGAAACGTTGTCTGATTCTCGTTTTGCGCTCGACTTCAGCGTACTTTCCCCGCTGCTGCCATTTAATCGCTTAATATCAATAAATCTTGATTGGTTCTGTACTGCGCGTATCGATGACGACGCGCTGATGAATATGGTGCAATCCTGGCCTCATCTCAAGTTTTTTGCCTTGGGAGGTGGGGCTCCTTGGCTGACCCCGCCATCTGTCACTTTCATAGGACTCGTCCACCTCATACAACATTGCCGGCACATACACTCGCTTAAAATGCCCTTTCGCGCATTCTCGATAGACACCAACTCCGAGCCTTTCTCTACAACCGCTCCCAATGACAAGATCAGCTACTTTTTCGTTGGGATTTCCCCAATTGTCGATCCTTTGGTCGTGGCCAGTCAACTGCATACATTAATGCCCAATTTGACGGAAGTGAGCAGTTATACCTGGGGCGATGACTCCAGGCCGCCGTCAGTTGCAGCTTTTGATGCAGAATGGGTTACAGTGAATGAGTACCTGCGAGTGCTCACCAAAGGCGCAGAAATGCTCGAAAAAAAAATGGACGAATCTTTGGAGGAGTGCTTGTTGACCTGGGTATGTTCATTATGTGGTGTCTCGGAACCATGTGTTCTTCCACCTCCACCTCATTATTGCTCCTACTTTTAAAACATTACTTTCTTGTGGTCCCCAACGTTGACTTTGTTGCTTAGCACATACCCCGCGCCGATAGGTTATATTTCGGTCATAAATTTCAGACAGAGTTTGAAACAAGGTGGTCCGTAATGCCCAGTGAAAATCGACAATAATGAGGCGGATACGTAGCGATAAGTGTCGAAACACAAAAAGAGGCAGATAGAGATCTAAGAAATTCGAGATGACAAAATTGTATTTTCATGCAAAATGTAAAGAATCTTTGCCAAGTTCAAAAATG
>MU837141.1:19588-35825 GCA_029603245.1 Rhizopogon salebrosus TDB-379
TTTCTTGACCGTAAACAGAGGCCTCTCTCAGATTAGTACGAGCACGAAATGTTTCGTATCATGTGTTCCCTATTTTCGGCCCCTCTTCGTAACCGGTGGACAGGTGAAATGTTAAAGAAAAGCAATCCCCTTATGACGACGTGTCCCTCACGAGCTTCAACTTAGGTGTTCCGCCCGAAGCTCTTCAGACTTGCGCTGTACCCCAAAAGGAAAAATCGCTGTCAACGAGGTGGAATGGAAGAGTAATTTAGATTCACCCCGCACTTTGGCAAACCGTCTCGCATGAAGAAAAGGCCTTCGCATCCTCGCCCATCGCGTACGTGCACCGGTGTCGTTGTTACTTGGAGAAAACGATTTGCGCATGGTTCCAACACAAGGGATGAGGTTTTATCATGCGCTCAAAGGGGGATCATCATTCGCTGTTAAATGACTGCATACAATTGTCAAAGCGAGTGTCTAAAAATTGGAGTTGGTCAAATCATCATTTTTGGTTTAAGTAAGGGAGGTGGTCGGAAATGTTCACTTTGAGATATGCTACGCGTAATTTTGTATTGAAACACTCAGCAACAGCTCTCAGACAAGCGAGAAAAGTAAGTGTTGTGCTGATGAGTGTACCCTTGTGGAAATTGTGTGAGCATTCCAAAGTCAACCAGGGGTGTAAAAGACCTACCAGTGGAAGGACCACATCCCCGTAGTTCTTTTACGTACAACCAAGGAGCACACACGAAACGTCTCGCATCACATGTTCCCCGTTTTCGGTCCCTCTTCATGATGGTGAAATGTTAAGGAGGCGAGGTGACAGAAGATGGATTTAGATTCTCACCGCACTTTGGCAAACAGGCTGGTCCGACTGCGTCTGCAGTTCGGACTCGATTTCACCCCATATTCGCTCATAATTCCTGCGGCGCCCCAAAAGCTCTTCGAATCCTCGCCGATCACGTACATGCGCCGGCGTTGTCGTCGTTGCTTGGAGAAGACGAATTGCGCGTGGTTCTGATTGCAAGGGATGATGTTTTATCATACCCTCAGGGGGCGGGGGGAAAGTGTAGAAATGTTGATGTTCCCGAAGGAGACTCATCCGCTTGAGGGGGTTGAGTTTTGTGGGAAGCCGGGACTCGTTCAATGCATTTGCGGAGGGGCGTTGAAATCAAGATATGCGAGATAATGTTGAGAATGGACAGAGTGGTAAATACATGTATCGAAGCGAGGCATGGCGGTTCCCTGGCCCATGAGACCAGACCATTTTACTTCGGAAGTATATTTGATGACTCGGGCGGCGAAGATGAAGAAGATGGAGACAGCCACCTCATTTCTAGTTTTGATCACAATATTATGTAGATAGCGGCTTCACTGCAGTGCAATGAATCAGAAAAGGCGCGGAAGTATCCGCGAGGACTCCCACGACTGACGCTGACCAAGCGCATCCATGATGTCGATAGGAAAAAACGAAAGGTTTTCAAGGGTGAAATGAAGCAGCTTCACCGTGTTCTTGGTCAATGCGCGAGTGAGAAAGGACCTCATTTCTAGATGGGTGCGGACTACGGGAGCCTGAGGTACCTACCGTTTTACGTTTGCTGCCTTTCCGTCCTCCTAATCTATCTCTTCTCTAACTCCTAGGGTCGTGAGTTCGGTGGATGAACTACATCACGCATTTGAGCGTGTTTGAAGGCGAGGTCGAAGGTGATGATGCGCATTGAGGTCGGTGAGCAGTATCGCAGTATCGTAGTCATTTCAAGACATCCACGAGCATGTGGGATATCAATTCAATTCCATCGCAACTATTACACAATGCATAAACATAGGTAAGGTAGACGAAATGCATTTACTGTAAACGTCACGTGCTGTGACCACGGTGTGACACTACGTTAAGCCGGACAGATAGTAGTAGATCAGTACTCTACCGCACACGCATACGCTGGCATGGTATTAGCTGTGAAGACTATATTAATGTTGTAGAGGTCTAAGAGTGATGTATATGTAATAAGTAAGTGCAAGTATCAATAAAAAATTACCATCGTGATTATATTATTTTCGCCGCATCAAGTTCAGCGAGGATCGATGAAGGAAGGACACGATGTCCACGATATTTCTTCGCTGCCCAAGCAGCTCGGCTCCCATTGAGGCCTTTGTGGTAAGCATCCATAAAGCGGCTTGATCTGATTGCAAATCTGGTGTGGTTCCATCAGAAAACGACGGATCGTCTCAGTGATTGCCTCCTTACCTCCTCATGCTAGCGAGAGGAACGGCATCCAGCGCTTTTTCCACGTTCTGCTCCAAATCACTATCCTTCATTGACATCGGGTAGCCGCGATACAACCGCTTTGCAAAACCCCAGCACTGCTCTATAAAATTCAACTCGCAGTGAAACTTCGGCAGAAAAATGACCTGAACGCCCCTAGCCTTGCACGTGGTCTCTAGCAATGACTCGATGTTGGCGAAATCTGGTTGACAGTATAGAATGCGACGGCAGCAACAGTCCGTTGTTCCAGCCGCACACTCGAAGTTCTTACATTGTGCCTTCAGTTTGCTGACATCAAAACCCCGTTCTGTCAGAATGCTTGCCATGCCTTTGAACAGGCCTGCCTTCTCGTGCCCCTCAGGCCAATAAAACTCTTGCGGCGCTCCGTTATGAAAACCATCGGCAATACGGACCTTCTGCATCTTCAACTTTCCATCAACGCGAATCGGGTTTCCTTGTGCATCCCGCACTGGTGCATTGACTCCCCAGTCTTTACATCCCTTGGGCATCTGACGAGCAGATATTGCGTCATCGGCTCTTTTCAGGTGTGTGGTGGCATTATCAAAAATAAAAACATGGTCGTCGTCAGGATAATCTTTTTCCAGGATTGTCATTGCTTTTTCTGCATGCCGAATAATTTCGTCATTCGAAAAATACCCATCCCTCGCCTTTCCCGCACGAAAGAGGATGCGCGCTGACTGCATTCCATCACGCGATCGTAACCAGCCATAATCTGCGGATACAAAATCTGCCACCATCAGAGACAGTCCTTGTCCTTTAGGCTGGGGGGTGCTCTTTTCGTCCTTATGCACCCATCTTTTTTTGCGACGGTCGTGTGCATAAAAGGTGGATTCATCGTGAAACCACACAACAGTATGTCTCCCTGTTGTTGTCTGTTCCTTGTCGAGCTGGGTGGTGTCTATAGTTGACCATTTTCGAGTTTTTGAGTCCAGTGCATACCACGCGGGAAGAAATCTGTTCTGTCGGTAGTCGACAACATCCTCCCGCTCATGGCCATCAACATATTGCCCATTCTGGGCAGTAGTCCAGCGAAAACCACATGTTTTCATCCAGCGCTCAGCAGTCCTCAGTGAGATTGTCCGTGAGAGATTATATCGCAGCTGTACGTCCGGTTTTGCAAGATATTTGACAAGCGCAGAGGCAGTGACATATTTTCCAAGCGATTGAAGGTGGATGCGTAATTCTTCCTTCAGATCCTCATCTTCAATCCGCGAATTACTCCACTCCCGACTGCTCTTTGACAGCGGTAGGTTCTCCCGGTCCTCTATGTATGCCTTTGACCACTCCCGCAATTTCCTAGACAGATACAGCCCCTTCCCAACAAATTGTGCAGTTTGCAGTGCTGCATTGGACCACATGGCACCATTTACAAATGCACGGAGGAAGTATTCCATCCATGTCAGGCGTTTTTCGAGAGTGGAAGTGAGCCTGGTCACTTTGGGTTTGCGCCCCTGATCATGAGGTGGGTGAAGAAGGTTCTTCAGGTCACTGAGAGCCACTTTTACTGTCTCGATGCTGGGTGGAGTACGTGCGTCGATGGAGTGCCATGGGTAAGTGTATTCCTTCTGTCTGGGACTTGAGCTATTGGAACCAGCACTGATTTGAACCTCCACTACTTCGACACTGGCAGGAGCTTCCTGAAAGTCCTCAAACATCTCATAACCCTCATTCTGTCCAGACTCAATCTCACTGCCTGCCTGCTCCCCACTTGATTCGCAACACTCTGGGTCCTGGCCAGATAGTGAGTCCAAGTCCGAGTCTGGGTCTGAGTCTGAGTCCAAGTCCAAGCCCAAATCTGATAGGAGTTCCTCCGAGTAAGTGACAACAGACAACTCAATGTCTGATCCATCTTCATGAGTCATAGCTGACATAGTATGGACTGTTTCTACTAATGCAGGGCACTAGAAAATGAGTCTGTTAGTGTGTTTCGTGCAAGAAGTGAGTCAATTACTGACCTTATTCTCCTTGTCTGCATCTTCTGACACCTTCCTCTTCTTTGCCCACCCCTGAAGGTTCTCAATGGCCACACGTGCCCTCGATGAACGCTTGGGCATTCCGTTGTGTGAGGGTGGTGGAAGCGAGACACCGGCGATGGATACGGCATGCAGCGGGTCATTCGGACTCAGTGACTATTCAATACAATTATAGATTGCCTGTAGACACGAAAACATTCATAGGCTCTCTCAACATGGCATGAATAAACAATCCGAGACCATCAATCTGTAATTAGAACTTTTCTCTACAAGATGATGGTCTCCGATTTTCTCGATCCCATTCCAGTATTCTTCCTATGCAATTGTCACGCTTTATCACGCTTTATCACGTGACGTTTACAGTAAATGCATTTCGTCTACCTTATATTGACCTGAAGCTTGAAGTACAGGGCTACAAACACCAAATTCGTCCAGAAAGTCGTTGACTTCGGGCTACAGGTTCGGTTCATAGATGTTGTAGCCCACGCTGTCGATAGAGGGGAGCATCAAGAAAATGATTCGAGCAACGGCTTCAGGATCAATGTCGATATTCGTAGCATCCATCGGTATTGTCAAGGAATGCAAGTTGGGCCATAGACGAAGCGCCGAAAACAATCCTCGGAACGTAATAGCAGGTGGGTGATGATGTGCCGCAGGCCGCGGGTCCAATATCAGACTGCGGATGCCACATGAGACCCGGGCCAGACCATTTTACTTCGGAAGTGCATTGAGGCGGATTTGATGACTCGGACGGCAAAGATGGTGAGACAGCCTCATTTCTTTGGCGCTTGAGCGCCTTGGTTTTGCGCCTACTTGTAACGGGTTCACTGCAATAAAATTGCCTACTACCTAGTTTTTGTTACCATTATTGCAATGTCATCGATTCATCACTCATCCAAGCTTGTAAATTGAACGTGGTGGATTCAACCGGATTGAAGCTTTGAAGGGTGACCCTGGAGGTGAAAATAACCGGTTCCGTGCTAGCGTTTGTAGATTGGATTGGGCGGGAGAGGTGTGTGACATTTTCGAAGGAAACCCATCCACTTGATGGGGTTGAGGCGGCGAAGGTTACATGGAGCGCTGGGTGGGACTGGTTCAAGCCGTTTGCAGAGTGACGAGCGTTCAAAACCCGAACGATGCTGAGCTGTCCCATGTTCATTTTAGTAACCCCCAATGCGGCCATATCAGTTAGGGGCAGATTATCTTGCTCATCTAGAGTTCGATTGTGCGCAGCACCATGCGTGCCATACATTGCATCAGGTGAATGTGGCTCACATGTCGAACAATGCCGAATGACGCGATGAAAGTCAGCTGCCAATTGAAGAACCTCAATCATCCATATTGGCAGACGAGTACACCTGGTGGTTGCTCGATACGCAGACAATTTGCATTTACTAATAACACAACAGCTTTTACACAACATCTGCATCCCAGTTCTTATTCATCTTACTCGATGTGCTCTATCAACCAGGTCTGGTTGACCTCGTTGATATCCTTGATTACGACCTATGCTAAATTGAGTAGAGAACCTTTACGATCAAGGGAGATTGCACGCACACCCTCGCCTGGCCCACTGAGGTACCAAGCATAGGTTTTACCATTCGCACTGTTGGAAATACTACGACCCTTGAGCCAGATGAATTAACACGAGGATGATCGCTCACCGGATACCATCGTTGGTCAACTGGAGGTCCCACGTCTGCCCTCTGCCATTCTGCCGGACGACAGGCTGGTTCTACAACCGCCGTCTGAGTAGTGATTTCAACGTTATGGTTAACAACGTACGTTCTGGACAGGAGTTGCCACAAGGCACCTGGAGTTGGGCTGGGTAAAATAGCAGGTTCGCATATTACCGCCTTGATCATCAGCATAACTCAGCTCCCACTACAGATCGCGTGAACTCCGAGTACAGTAGGAGAGTTATAAAGAACGTACAATGATGTCCCCCTGTGACACTCCGCAAAGGTCATAATCGCCAGGGACACCAGCATAGGAGTCGAATGCATTGGACTTGATGAGGCAACGACCCGCTGGAGGAAAGTCAACCATTGTGGATGATGAGGTCTTAGTAGATAGTTCCGAAGAGTTTGCGAGTTGGTGTAATCCTGAGGATGATGAAAGATCAGTGATCTAGTCTGCCCTACTTTTATACCCCTGATTCAGACGCAGCAATGGATCCCTGTCCACCCCCGCATGGTGCAATGGAGCTACCTCTCGAGGCATACAATGTGACTGCAACTCTCGTCATCTCCATAATGATCATAATGAACCGGGTTCATCATTCACCGTTGAATGAATGTAGGGGTACGAACTTACAATTGCCGAAGCGAGTACTGTTCTTATTAGCTCCTTTCAGAAAGAAAAATTATGTGAACATTCCAATTGTTACCTGCCGTGACCACAGCCAAGTACAAACCTTCGAAGGGAGTGCAGCACGCGAGTCATTTTTGGTCACTTTTCTTGACCGTAAACAGAGGCCTCTCTCAGATTAGTACGAGCACGCACGGAATGTCTCGCATCATATTCAGAAAAGAAAATCATGTGAACATTCAAAGGACCCCAGCTGCCACGACCCATTTTAAATCAAGTATAACCCTTCGAAGGGAGTGCAGCGCGCAAGTCATTTTCTGTCACTCTTCTTGACCGATGAACAGCTAGAATAGTGACCCCTTACGCGCGCGCCAGGGATGTTGTTGCTTGGAAAGGACGATCTGCATCACGGTGTGGTTCGACGCAAGGGATGCGCTATCACGTATTCAAGGGGCGGGCAAGGCAACATGTGGAGATGTTGACTTGCGTTTGCAGAAGAGCGTTGATGAGACACCATTGTGCAATTTGATGAAATGGATTTCAAAATTCAAATGATGGGCTTGTCCCATTTCAACTGTCAACCATCAGGGAAGATCAGATATAAAAGGCTAACCAGAAGAACCACATCCCCGCAGTTATCTGACATCATACTATATTCCTCGTTTTCGGTTGCTCTTGTGACCGGTGGACAGGCCCTGAAATGTCAAGGGAAAACAATCCTTTATCCTCCACTTACTTCGAGTTCATCGAATACGACACAGGCCCTGTTGAGATGGCCAATCAGAGGACATGGCCCGTGCACTACGAAGAGTGGAGTAGCGGAGAATAATGTCTAGGTAGTACTTAAGGACGCACGGAATTTTAAGCCGAAATATAACAGATAGACTTGCTCACTCTGATAGCGTGCCTCCATCACTGAATCGTAGTGTCGCATACCGACGGCCCCGCCTGCAGTTCGAATAGCGTGTACGGAGACAAGAGAGGTCACGTGCTAACCTACCACTGAGTTTCTTGATTATCACGGAGGGTCAATGTACCAAACATACATTTCCCCAAGCGCAACCTGGTGGATAATACTACGACCCTTGAGCCAGAAGAGACACAAGGTGTTGGAATATTCGATCGAAGTACTCGTGTTAGCCTCATGTGGTACACGAGGTACCCACTACATATACCTACCTACCTACAGTAGTCCACTCAAAAAGTGTCAAGTTTATACTTCCAGGTCTAACCACCCGTCAATCGAATCGCGTATTTCCAACACAAGGATGGTCGTTGCTCACTAGTTGGGTTTGAACCATGCCTCTTGAGTCTCCATTTCTGCTATGCTACGTGCGGAAGATGGGTGCATTCTAATAACGTTGTCTAAGCAGCGATTTCAATACTATGGTAGACAGCATACGTTCTCGACACCATATAATGGACCCAAGGAATGGGTGTTTACACAGTAGCCCTGGCTGAAAGTGCAAAATCGTACATCACCTTCTTGGTCCTTGGGTATACGTTAGTTGCCACTACTGACGGCATGAGCGCCGAGAGAGACATGAGGTGTCAAAGGACATACAAAGGTGCTCGCTGAGGACAGTCCACGAAGTACATCTTTGCCATCGATCCACCGCCGCATGGCGCAATGGAGCTGCCTCTCGCGGCAATACAATGTGACTTCAACTCTCGTCATCTCCATAATGATCATAATGAACCGGGTTCATCATTCGCTGTTGAATGAATGTAGGGGTATGACCTTACAATTGCCGAAGCGAGTACTATATTTCTATGTAGTCCCTCTCAGAAAGAATGTATGTGAACATTCTTATTATCGCTACTTAGGAAAGATCAGGTGTCAAAGGCTTACCATAAACACCCGGCTAGCATGACCTATTCCATTCAACCATGCAAAGGGCCGCAATACGTAAGCAGGGATGTGTTCCCCGGTTTCGGTCGCTCTCTTGACCGGCGGACAGTTAGAATGGAAGACTAATCCCTTGCGCTCCATTGAATGGAGCGTAAGAGTTAGCCTTGCCGTATAGCTGAGAGCACAGAAATCACCTGCAAAAGTGGTTCGGAGCCGTTACCGGAAACGCTCGTGATCTGGATGTGCTACGGTACCTTGATTGTATTCTGATTAAAGATAGCGTTCCCACCGAAAGTTGTGCATATTTGTAACCCAAAGTGTGAGTGATCTCGACAGGTATGAAAGAACGTCTCGCACCAAGAAAAGTCCAGCCATCTTGGTATTCTGACTGGGTCTACGGTTCGGACTCGACCTCGCCCATCGCGCACATGGATGGTGTGAGTGCACCGGTACTGTTGTTGCTCGGAAAAGACGAATTTGCGCGTGGTTCCGGCACAGGGAATGCACTTTTGTCATCCGAACATGAGTCGGGGACAGGCGCCATGAGTTAACTTTATGTCTGTTCTCGATGCGGAACGTTGAACTTTGAATGAGAAATGTTTGTATTGGAATGCAAGTTGATAGTTTTCGGGCGGAGCCACAAAAGGGGCACCCGTCCCTGATAGTCACTGCCTGTGAATTGCGAGGGGGGGTGAACAACCTCGCAGCCTCAGACCCAGCATGTTTAGGTACCGACAACCCGGCCAGGCCAGTAGAAAAGGGAATCTAAATCAGTACTAGTAGGTAGCGTAGTAAGAAATCATAATGGAGACTGTGAGGATCTAAGAGACAACGAAGGATAGGGAGTGGAGGGTTGGGGAAAACAAATATCAGTCACTAAAACTGTGCTGAGCGCTGATCGAACCACGTGATCCTACCGTCCCCGAAACACTACTAGCACTGATCAAGCCAGCACTTATCCGTCACCAAGATTTTCCCCATCGTTGCTGACCATGAGACAAGCTTTGCAACCCCCCAGGATACACAGGAAAATCATCCAATACCTTCCAATACTTCCAAGTCTCATCACGCACTTATTTTGCCAAAGGTGACTCGACCAATGGCTCGACCCGCTCGAATACAAAACGATTCGTCGAGGTTTGAACATGAACGGAGATAGAGTCATCCTTTGGCATGCTTAGGCGTGACTTTTTAGACCGATGGTTAGTTCAATAATCCTTATGATCGTCCCCGAATATACACCTTTTAACCGACTGCCAAATTTCCTGTCGCTCTCATCATATCCTTCAGGGACATTCCTCATGTACACTACCGAAGCAAATATTCATTGCGACGATGACGCCTCAGAGGATCCTTCCCTCAGGTTCAGATTCAGATTCACCCTGCACTTTGGTGAACCATCCCGCACGAACAAAAGGCCAATCATTTTTCTATTCGGTCCTCAATGTCCACAGAATCCGCTAAGCAGCGACGGAAACGCGAGTTAGGATAAGTGCGACATCTTAGTACTTAAGCTAGCGCGCGCGAAGAAGACGTATCACATATCCCCTGAGATTGGGTAATTCTGAATATCATTGCCTGCCAATGTACTCTTGACGTGATTTGATGGAGCGTTGGAAGTTGGGTTCTACGTGACTGGTCAAGTCCTATCGTAGTTTCATGTGAGAAGAGCAATCAGTGGTCGGAGGCCCGACGCATCGTTCAGTCTTGACTGCGGCATCAACATCATTAAGTACAGAGCACCAGGATCATATTGCCAATGCACACTTGCTGGGTGCACCGGGTATCAGAGATATTCTTGATCTGTCGCGTACTGGAAATCGTGAGGTTTCATAGGGACCCAGATGACGACGAAATGGCCAAACGATTAAATTAGAAAGGCAGATGACTCAAGCATGCTACTATAACGAGTGGGAACCTTGATTCGCGCACTGAGGTAGCAGATAATTGATATTTGACACGAAGGAGTGTATCGAGTTGGGTGGTAGAGTTGGTAGACTGTGAAAACGATGGTCAGGACGGTGAGATAAAGAAGGAACTTTACACGTACCGGTATGACTCACATGTTGCGCATTGGCGTCGGCACCGACGATACTAGACCCTCAAGGCCATAGATGTTCTCGTAGTCAAAGTACCTGTCCATGGTCCAGTCTGTGTCTTGTGCTCTCAAGCTCTCCACGGAGGTTGCTGAGGTAAAGGTACAGACGGTACTCATCGATTGTCATCCGAAGGAGCACTGCGAGAGAGTGAGCTATGAGTTCTCTGGCACGTGCGCTTGAGAGGCATGCAGGAAGAGTTCGCTTGTCGCGTAGTCATCGCTACGGGGCGTTCAAGTCCTTCAGGTTGAACACAACCACGGTAGACACGATTGGAAACACGCCCGGCGTTCTTGCCAGCTGATTAATGCTAAGATCGGTGCTGGAGTAAGGGTGCCTGTCTGCAATGCTGTGGGAAGGAATGTGTCAGGAGATAGACAAGGCGCCTAAAATCAAGAAGTGCCTGTGACTTACTACTTAGCCTCGTGGTGACAGTCCATCTGAACTTCATGCTGATAGACTGACGAACAGCTTCAACAGGCAAAACAATCACTGTCAACCTCATCTTCATTGCCAGCACTTGGCTACTTACCAGTTGCGCTACTGTCATGGCATCCAGATTAACACAGCCCGCAGTAGCAGCAACAAAGATGATTCTGACACCGGTAATGACCTTGCGGGGTCATCAAGGCTATATAAGTTCCTTGGACTATTTTCCGGATGGCAAGCGAATGATCAGCGGATCTCGCGATAAAACCTCTCGGCAATGGGATTTACAGGCGGGTATGGAGCTTGAGGAGGTGCGGGACACTTGTGACGATGAAGTAGATGTGGTGGCGGTATCAAGGGATGGCCAGTGGGTTATCACCACGACTAGTGATTATGACGGGGGTAGCGCTCAGCTCAAGGCCTGTGAGGTTAAAACGGGGATTGTGAAGATATTGTATAAAGACCGCATGCTAGGAGGCCATGTGTACATCGATATCTCCGCGGATAACACGCTACTGACGAACGTGTCAGGAGATGGTACAGCGTCATGGAACTTGGACACTGGCAAGTTCGTGGCTGGTCCGTTGAGTACTGGTGCCAGTCGGGTGAGTGCCGTTCGATTCTCGCAAGACTCGAAGAAGCTGGCAGTGTCAATGTATGGGGATTGTCTTGAGGTGTGGGATGTCAAAACTTGGAAGTTGGATCGAAGAGTTGGGAAATGGACCGACGGCGGAGGAAGTTCAGGATATAGTACACCAGTGTTCTGGACAAACAAAGGGACCATTCTGGCCGTATTCAGACCACCAGAGAATCCGTGAGTTTGCGACGTTGTACATGACGATCCTTATCTTCATCTCACTAGTCCTGAGGATGATCTAGTCCCCACGGCGATCTATGAGTTCCACGCCTCAACTCTCGAGCCTGTCGGAGCTCCCTTCGAACGGCACATCAAGGTCATCTTTGGTTTAGCACTTTCATTTGATGGTGCTCTCCTTGCCAGCGCTTCAGACAACACCATCAAGTTCTGGGCCTTCGAGTCCCGCCAACTCCTTGCTTCCTTCCACGTTACGGACACCTACCACCTCATTCTATCACCTACCATTTCGACCCAGCTAGCATACGTTACATATCCACGCCCCTACGGACCCGGTGATGACTACGAGATCGCTATATGCAACATCCCTCCCGACATTCTGTCCAATATCGGAACCGCTCAAGGACAGTCCGCCCTCCCCAAAGTGCGCATTTACTCGTGTTTACCATGTTCCATCCAATAACTTCCTCTGGCGAATCCTCCAGGATTTACTTAAGGTTTGCATCACATCTTTTTCACGTTTTGTGCTGACGGATCTGCAGACTGATGCAACCCGTCGTCCTGCTAGAGTGCGCCCTAACCCAGCGGCATCGACTTTCATATCTTTCCCCCTTAGGCCGTCAAGAACCCCAATTACAAGAGACCCGCAGCAGTCCGCTTTAGTTCGCTACCTCCACAAACTCCTCCGCCGTTCTTCCCGTAAGGATCCTCTTCTGAACAAACAGCCTTGCGATCCCCTAGACGTATGTCTCTTTTCTTGTCTGTGACAATTGATTGACATTTGCCCCGAAGTTCCCAGCTCCATCTCTACCTCGGGCGGCAGCTCAGACGCGGTTGCATCATGGAGCGCCGGCTATCGTCGATGTCCCTCTCGCGCAAGGCAGGGAGGTGTGCTCGGTTACTTTGTCTGCTATTGTAGTGGTCTTACCTTCCGATTGGTAGCGCAATGCCACTGCGGGCGCTCCCAAAGATGACGAAGACTTGGTGCCCGCTGAATACACTGATGATCCGCCTGCACCGAACACTAATTCCCGGCAACCAACCGCTGCGGCGCGGAACAACACGGGGCAGCATGGAAGTGGCCGATTGTGTTTCTGCTTCTAGAATGGATTCACGAACGTTAACTGTATACTTCAGTGTAATTATCATTGCCCATTACATGTGCTATACTGCTCACGCGAACTTATGTGGGGTATTCGTCAAAATGTTACTCACCTCTGGACTGCTTGAGGAGTGCACGATTCTCCATAGGACTATGGTGAGACTAAAGCGGAAACATTCCAACCAAGCTCCAACAGTGCAGGCGCGCAGTGCATAAACCTTGCATAGAAAATTTTCTTGAACAAGTTTAGTAATGAGCGACAGGTCAGTTCACAAAGCTGCATGGCATGAAATGATGCTTGACCAACAAAGCAGAACCTGAGATTGCGAAATTCCTACGCCCAATGATGATGGATGCTTGAAACAGTTTGAAGCAACATTGGGTTTTGCATGTCTAGTCATGTCTCGTCGTAATCTCATGTGATACGCAAAGAGTAATAATCGACACGTGGTTCAGCATTGCTGGCAACCTCAACATCACCATAATCGAGGTACAGAATCCGATGGGCATCGGAATCATATTGCTGGGCGTCACGGGCATCGAGGATGGCATAGTCTTGATCTCCGCGTATTGGAAATTCCGAGGTCTCACAAGGGTCCATATGACGGCGAAACACCAACAGGTTGGAAAAGGCAGCAGACTCACGCATGCCTGTGAGAGAAGTTTCTGCCTTCTCAAAGGTCTGAGTGAAGGCTCTCGCTCACAGGCTCCGACATCCTTAACTGGGTCTAATTACGCTGAGTCTGGACTCAGCTTCACACCAGAGTCGCTCCAGCTGACGCCTGCGGCGTCCCAAAAGGTTTTGAACCCTGATTGCTCACGTCGATCATGTGCATGCCCCGGCATTCTTGTTATTCGGAGAAGACTCGGTTCCGACACAAGCCATGCTTTTAACACACACTAAAGGGGCTGGATAGGCGCCTCGCGGCATCAACCTCCCCAGTCAGAATCTCCACGGTTCCGTGGGAGGCTGGCTGGGACTAGATCAGGGCGTTTGCAGAGGGACATTGACCACGCGGCATAATGAAGGTACTTGAGATGATTGAAACTGGATACACACATCTAGCGGTGGTTTGTATACAACAGATGACTGGTTAGCCCCCACTTTCCGTTAACTTATAGGCTCAACTTAGTGGGGATGCAGCGGATGCTTACCCCTTGCTCACTTTACTTCCGATGCAGATATATCCAACAAATTAGCAGTAATCTTGCTCATCTAGAGCCCACGTTTGTGCACAGCTCCATGCATGCAATATATCGTATTAGGTGAATGCAACTCAGACTCATCGAACCATGACGAATGACGCGATGGAAGCTGGCGATGTTGCGACCCTTGAACCGAAAAGAGTGGTCGGCCGAGGGTCGAAATTTACCGTCTGAGACGGACCAGCGACTCTCATGGGTCCCATGGGTATATCATACTCGATGGAGAAGGATGGGCCCATGAACATAGTATTACACGTGTGTATGAAAATGCTTAGGGGGCCTATGATATAGAGATGAGCCGGTACTATGTAGTGATGATGAGTCAGTGCACTGATGACATCGGGGGTCAATCAGATTCAGAAACATTCAGGACGCGACAGGCGAATCCATGAGACGGCATTTGCATCCTAATGTTACTAGTCTGATGTGGGTTTAAACTCCCATGTCTGCGTGGAACCGTTGGAGATTGTGACCTGCACTGGATTAAACAGCCCATTGCGATGAAGGGAGATGCACACGCACCGGCCCAAACGGGCTGCAGAGGGACCAAGTATAGGTTTTGTTATCTGCGCTCTGGGAGATACTGCAGTCCTTGAGCCAGAAAAGTTAAAATAAGGGATAATCGTCACTCACAGGATGCCCGCAGTAGTCCTCTCAAGGGTCCAGACCTGCGACTTCCCGACGCGGAAGACAGATGCATTCTATAAACTCTGAGAAACGACTCCAATATTTTGGTACTTAGACAACGTACGTCCTTAACATCATATACGCCCAGGTATGTGCGGTTTACGCCGTTGCCCTGGCTTAAAGTGCAGAATTGCACATGACCAACTTGGTCTCCGATATACGTCAGATCCCACTGCTGATGGCGTGAGCGCTGAGGATGGCAGGGTGTTAAAGAACATACAGAAGCGCCCCTCGAGGACATTCCACGAAGCTCATCTTCGTTTGGCAGGATGCCAACAAAGGAGCGAATGTCAGATTCAACTAATGGTACGAAGTTGTAAGCACCCTCTACAGGAAAGTTAGCCATTGTGGATGATGAGGTCTTAGATGGGTTTGAAGAACTTGCGAGATGAGGGCCCAGTGATACCAATTGCTCTACTTTTATACCTCTGGTTCAGACCCAAAAAGCTCTGGGTCACTCATGCGTGGTGCGATGGCGTGAATTGGATACGGCCATAGGACTGCCGTACTTCCAGCCCCTTTCACAAAGAGAATTATGTACTGTCTCAAGGCTAACCAAAAGGACACTGTTTTATGACTCACTTTCTACTGAACAATTAACCTATAACGTCAAGGAAGAGCAACCC
The DNA here is from genome assembly GCA_029603245.1 of Rhizopogon salebrosus TDB-379. Classification (NCBI taxonomy): domain Eukaryota; kingdom Fungi; phylum Basidiomycota; class Agaricomycetes; order Boletales; family Rhizopogonaceae; genus Rhizopogon; species Rhizopogon salebrosus. Next base: position 34,944 of record MU837141.1, read on the forward strand.
AAGCTTATGCTCCAGATCATCAACGTAACATATTACATATGTGCAACTTAGAGTACGAGTCAGAGCGAAGTTATCTGCAAAAGCATGCAAAGCCGTTCAGAGCCGACACAGGTAATTTAAGATAAATTGACCACATACGTCGTGCCAATGTGTTCATTACATCCTGAAAAACATTGACTTTTCGAAGATCAGTGCGCTACAAGTATGACCCCTTGAAGAGAGTCACTGGCTGGCAGTAAGTATGTAAGGGGAACTAAGAGCAATCGAACCTCTGAGAATGCAAGATCTCGAGATGCTAGGAGGAATGGGAATCACGCTGAGCACCGCCGAGGGTGTCTGTATGAGACTCGGACGTGAGTTAGCCACTGCCCTCCGAAGTCACACCCAGAAACTTCAATTTAGACTTCTACTTTTCACACTGTTCTTGACAATGTTCAGGCACCGAAGTTGCTGTAATTGCGATCATAGATCTTCCTCCTCATCAGTCCTATCCAAACCTAGTACCACCTGGGCAGTCATGCGTTATTTTTGTCTTCATTCAAGCGACACTCACCTAGTTTGTGTCTCTGCATCACAACCTCCACTGATTCTGTATATGCATCCCTGGCAGTATGGCAGCGAGCGGTGTTCGAGATATGCACCATGACTAGGTGTCCAACCGGGATGGGAAATCGCGCGGTGATAGGGGGGTTGATACAAGACCTTCCTGTTCCTGCTGCAGTTTCTCGGCATGCCGCATCCTCCAGAATGGCCAAGACGAGACAAGCATATGTGCTTACCTGGATTTTCTGAGGGAAACCTCACCCAAGACCTACTTACTGTACTAGTCTACAAATCGTATATTATACGAGTCTTAAGGTTAGCGTTTGATCGGGTTACTAC